>OY740790.1:76088078-76305578 GCA_963514005.1 Raja brachyura
CCTAATGCCATGGACTCACAGAGTGATACAGTGTGGAAACAGGCCCTTCGGCCCAACTAGCCCACACAGGCCAACATGTCCCAGCTACACTAGTCCCACCTGCCTGCACTTGGCCCATATCCCTCCAAACCTGTCCTATCCATGTACCTGTCTAACTGTTTCCAGCCTCAACTACCTCCTCCGGCAGCTCGTTCCATACACCCGCCACCCTCTAAGTGAAATGTTGCTCCTCAGGTCACTGTTAAATCTCTCCCCTCTCACCTTAAGCCTGTGCCCTCTAGTTTTAGAATCCTCTACCCTGGGAAAAAGACAGAGTGTTCACTTTATCCGTGCCCCTCGTGACCTCGTACACCTCCATAAGGTCACCTCAGTAAATTAGGGGCGGCACGGTGGCGCAGCGGGTAGAGCTGCTGCCTCACAGCGCCAGAGACCCGGGTTCAATCCCGACTACGGGTGCTGTCTGTGTGGAGTTTGCACGTTCTCCCCGTGACCTGCGTGGGTTTTCTCCGGGTGCTCCGGTTTCCTCCCGCACTCCAAAGACCAGTGGGGTTTTTGTAGGTTAATTGGCTCGGTGTAAATGTATAAATTCTCCCTAGTGTCGGATAAAGTTAATGGTCAAACGGTTATAAGTGATAGGAGCAGAATGAGGCCATTCGGCCCATTGAGTCTACTCCACCATTCAATCACGGCTCACCTCTCTCTCCCTCCTAACCCCATTCTCCTGCCTTCTCCCCCATAACCTCTGACATCGTTAATGTGTGGGGATGGTCGGTCGGCGTGGACTGAGTGGGCCGAAGGGCCTGCTGCTGGGCGGTGCCTCATTGTCCGAGGTCCTCTCTTTCGCAGCTGTCCACCGTCGAGGCCTACTTTGACCGGGAGGAGAAGCGGCTGGATTACTTTGAAACCAGGAAACTATCCCGAGCCGAATTGTTGGGGAGGCTGAGCGGAATGACACGGGTGAGCAAGGTCCGCCAATCACAGGAGCAGAGTCGGGCCATTCGGCCCATCCCGTCTACTCCACCATTCAATGGTGGCTGATCTATCTCTCCCTCAAACCCCTGCCTTCTCCTCGTAATGCCTGACACTCGTGCTAATCGAGAATCTTTGCAGCCGACGCCAAATCCCCCACCCCCCTCCTTCCTGGTCTTGGGAGACGAGACAGGAAGCAAGTTGAATGCCAGTGTTAATGCAAGAGGCTCTACAAGGCGCTGGCCAGGCCACATTTGGAGTACTGTGGCCATAATTTGGCCACCGTGTTTGATGCAGGATGTGCCGGCTCTGGAGAGGGTCCAGAGGAGATTTACAAGAATGATCCCAGGAATGAGTGGGTTAACCTACGATGAGCGTTTGTCGGCGCTGGGCCTGTACTCGCTGGAGTTTAGAAGAATGAGGGGGGACCTCGTTGAAACTTACAGAATAGTGAAAGGCCTGGATAGTGTGGATGTGGAGAGGATGTTTCCACTAGTGGGAGAGTCTAGGACCAGAGGGCACAGCCTCAGAATTAAAGGACGTTCCTTTAGGAAGGAGATGAGGAGGAATTTCTTTAGCCAGAGGGTGGTGAATCTGTGGGATTCATTGCTACAGACGGCTGTGGAGGCCACAAGTCAGTGGATATTTTTATGGCAGAGATAGATACATTCTTGATTAGAATGGGTGTCAGGGGTTATAGGGAGAAGGCAGGAGAATGGGGTGAGGAGTGGGAGATCAGCCTGATGGAATGACGGAGTGGACTCGATGGGCCGAATGGCCTAATTCTGCTCCTATAACTTGTGAGCGTGACTCCAGGCAGGTTCCTGGTTCCGGGGTGGGCAGTAGAACCTGAGGGAGTGCAGTTTTGGTCCCCTAATTTGAGGAAGGACATTCTTGCTATTGAGGGAGTGCAGCGTAGGTTCACCAGGTTAATTCCCGGGATGGCGGGACTGTCATATGCTGAAAGAATGGGTCGACTGGGCTTGTACTCACTGGAATTTAGAATGAGAGGAGATCTTATAGAAACATATACAATTATTAAGGGATTGGATAGAATATTGTTCCCGATGTTGGGGGAGTCCAGAACCAGGGAACCTTATTTAAGAATAAGGGGTCGGCCATTTAGGACTGAAATAAGGAAAAACCTTTTCACCCAGAGATTTGTGAATCTGTGGAATTCTCCGCCACAGAAGGCGGTGGAGGCCGATTCACTGGATGTTTTCACGAGTTAGATTTAGCTCTTTGGGCTAACGGATTCAAGGGGATACGGGGAGAAGGCAGGAACGGGGTACTGATTGTGGATGATCAGCCGTGATCACATTGAATGGCGATGCTGGCACGAAGGGCCGAATGGCCTACTCCTGCACCTATGTTTCGACGTTGCTCCTGGCGGGGCTCGGTGGAATATCAGGAGCATTAAACGCCCCTCCCTGTTTCACACAGTTTGTGTTGTTTCACAGCCACCGTTTCAGATGGAGTCAAGGACATCAGAACAAATGGAGGAGGAAATGAAGAAAGAATATTCTGTTTATCTGTTGGATGAGAAGAAAGCCATCATCGCCCAGCTGGGAATTTAAATTAAATATATATAATTTATTAAGATGAAAGAACCTGGGATCTGTGTTCTGTGCGTTCTCCCCGTGACCTGCGTGGGTTTTCTCTGGGTGCTCCGGTTTCCTCCCACGCTCCAAATACGTGCAGGTTTGCAGGTTAATCGGAAACATTGAGTAGCGATGTTACAACATTTTGAGATTTAAAAAATTAAGTCTGCAATTTATCCCATCAGATAAAGCATAAAAAGAAGTTTAATTTGACACCTAATTCACTTTCATATCTTCAGTATTAAAAAAGTTATGGCCATTTTCATACTTGCTCCCCATTGCATCTTGCTCGCCATTGCTTTTCCGTTGACTTAACACAAAAGCTGTGATCGAGGACAGTCAAAAGCCCATAACTTCCTTAAAATTAAGAGAACTGAAATAAATGTTCAGTTATTATAGATTGAAGTATTCTGAAACAAATATGAAACAATCTTACTTGGATGACCTGAAATTAAAGCATATAATTAGTTAGTTACCTAATTGTAGCTAATTACAAAATTCAATTGCTAGATCTAAACATCTATCAATTTCTTAAGAAAAATTTAACATTTTTAAATAGCCTGTGTCCAAATAACATTCACACAAGAATTCACAATGGAACATGATTTTTAAATCTCATTGTTATGCATTTATAGGCCAAATTGAAGGGATTTAATGTTTAATTCCCGTAAATTAATGGCCATTTAAATCATCATGCGAGTGGGTTTTTGTGGAACGCGATGGATTGGAACGTTGCGGTTGCGGTGAATTTAAACCCCATATCGGCAGGAAAAATACTGCCGGTTCGTATGGGGAATAAACCATCGTTCCGCAACGTAAAATGTGGATTAAAGGCATCTTAAGAAGCACTTTTATACATAAAATGAACGGCTTTCCTTTACCTGTCCCGTACGTGAAATCCGTCCCCGTTGTCAGCGTTGACCTCTTTAGAAACTGATTTTTAAATTACTCCAGCGCTGAACTTGTCGGGTGATTAAAAATAAAATTCACAGAACGGCAGTCGGAACAATTCTTCAGCAAAAGCTTGCACTCCGAGAAAATATATTTAGGACAGGTAGGAGAAAACACCGCATTTTAACCCCGCCCCCCCCCCCCCCCAAAAGCGCCAAAGTCACGCACAGGGCCAGTGGCGAAACTACAGCGTCACTGAATGTAAGTTTTGTAACATCGCCACGTTGTAAATTGTCCAGAGTGTGCGTAGGATAGTGTTAGTCTACGGGGATCGCTGGTGAGTTGGGAGATCGGAACTACACCCTCTAGCTTGTGGAAGCGTTCAGTAGACAGAGAACAGAGGGCAAGAAGCTGTTCCTGAGTCTGGTGGTGCGCACTTTCAAGCTTCTGTACCTTCTGCCGGACGGGAGCGGGGAGAAGAAGGAATGTCCGGGGTGGGAGTGGTCCTTGATTAGGTTGGCTGCTTAGCTCCATAGATGCTGCCTCACCCGCTGAGTTTCCCCAGCATTTTATATCTGCCAACACTTCTGGTGGTGACTGCCAAGTGTCCTCTGCACCTTCAACAGTGTCCACCAGAGGGAGTCTGCAGACCTCGGAGTAACTCTGCGGGTCAGGCAGCATCTGTGGAGAACATGGATAGGTGACGTTTCACAGAGTGCTGGAGTAACTCTGCGGGTCAGGCAGCATCTGTGGAGAACATGGATAGGTGACGTTTCACAGAGTGCTGGAGTAACTCTGCGGGTCAGGCAGCATCTGTGGAGAACATGGATAGGTGACGTTTCACAGAGTGCTGGAGTAACTCTGCGGGTCAGGCAGCATCTGTGGAGAACATGGATAGGTGACGTTTCACAAAGTGCTGGAGTAACTCAGCGGGTCAGGCAGCATCTGTGGAGAACATGGATAGGTGACGTTTCGGGTCAGAACCCTCTTTCAAGGGTCTGCTCTGCGGCCAGAAAAGGGGTCCCGGCCCGAATCATCGCCCATCCATGTCCTCCCCAGATGCTGCCTGATCGGCTGGGTTACTCCAGCACTCTGTGATTTATTTTGTAAACCAGCATCTGCAGTTGCCTGTTTCTACGTTGTCAACCTCTATTTGCCAGCTCCCCCCCCCCCCCCCCCGACTGCACCTGTCTGAAGTAGTTTGTTGTCCTGACACCGTGACTCCTGGTTCTTCATCTCTCTCCTGTACTTTGTCTCATCAATGCTCCTGATCCGGTCTAGAACAGCGGTGACATTGGTGAACTTGAAGATCAAGTCTTGCAGATTCTCTTGTCCAGAGTAGGGGAATCGATATCCAGAGGACGTAGGTTTAAGGTGACGGGGGGTGGGGTGGGGGGAAGATTTAATAGGAACCTGAGGGGTAACATTTTTACACA
Source organism: Raja brachyura (assembly GCA_963514005.1). Next base: position 76,092,976 of record OY740790.1, read on the forward strand.
AAGGGTGGTGGGTGTATGGAACGAGCTGCTGGAGGAGGCAGTTGAGGCTGGGACTAACTACGTAAGTAAGTTTATTGGCCAAGTATTCACATACAAGGAATTTGCCTTGGTGCTCCGCCCACAAGTTAAACATGACATACAGTGACAGTTACGAATGACTCAGAAAACACTAAACATTAATAATATCAACATTAATGATAAAACACCATAAACTATCATAATGTTTAAGACACATTTGGACAGGTACATGGATAGGACAGGTTTGGAGGGATACGGACCAAGCATGGGCAGGTGGGACTAGCGTAGATGGGACATGTTGGTCGGTGCGGGCCATTGGGCGTGTTTCCGTGCTGTATCACTCTATGAGTCTAAGTCAGTGCTGTAGTCAAGCAGTCATGGGCATGGAGGGGTGGAGGGAGTGGATTAGGAGCTGTGTGCACCACCCAGGGGGTGGGGGGCAGTGTGAGGGTCAGTGCGGAGGGCATGTTGACCTCTGGGTTATTGGTCCAGCACATTTTCAACTGCTCCTGTGACATTTCCAACGTCAATCATGTGATAGGAGCAGAATAAGGACATTCGGCCCATCGAGTCTAATCCGCATTCAATCACGACTGATCTATCTCTCCCTCCTAACCCCATTCTCCTGGTTTGAGAAAATACTTATGAGGATGTTGCCAGGACTAGAGGGTGTGAGCTACAGGGAGAGGTTGAGCAGGCTGGGTCTCTATTCCATGGAGCGCAGGAGGATGAGGGGAGATCTTATAGAGGTGTACAAAATCATGAGAGGAATAGATCGGGTAGATGCACAGAGTCTCTTGCCCAGAGTCGGGGAATCGAGGACCAGAGGACATAGGTTCAAGGTGAAGGGGAAAAGATTGAATAGGAATCCGAGGGGTAACTATTTCACACAGAGGGTGGTGGGTGTATGGAACAAGCTGCCAGAGGAGGTAGTTGAGGCTGGAAACAGTTAGACAGGTACATGGATAGGACAGGTTTGGAGGGATATGGACCAAATGCAGGCAGGTGGAACTAGTGTAGCTGGGACATGTTGGCGAGGTGTGGGCAAGTTGGGCCGAAGGGCCTGTTTCCATGCTGCATCACTCTGTGACTAGTGTAGCTGGGACATGTTGGCGAGGTGTGGGCAAGTTGGGCCGAAGGGCCTGTTTCCACACTGTATCACTCTGTGACTAGGACTCTGACTGAAGAAATTCCTCCTCATCTCCTTTCGTGTCCATCTTGTTACAAATGTTGACCTCGCTGTCATCGCCCGTCCTGACAAGGACGCAAGCTTCCGGCGACAATCAGTGGGAGCCATCGCTTGTCGCAATAGATGATGGTGGTAGCAGAATGAGCTCCGGATACGTCCGGTTTCCAGCCCCGCCCGCGACGTGGACGCTTCTGCTATGGGGCCTTGTACATCCTTTAATTCTGAGGCTGTGCCCTCTGGTCCTAGACTCTCCCACTAGTGGAAACATCCTCTCCACATCCACTCTATCCGGGCCTTTCATTATTTGGCCTTCTGACCACCTCTGACCACTCATCGCTGGCTGGCCACCCGGCAGAAGCATGTCCGTGTTTTAATGCAGTTTAGTTCAGAGATACTAAAGGCGCAGAAACAGGCCCTTCGGCCCACCGAGTCCGCGCCGACCAGCGATCCCCGCACACTGACGCTACCCTACACACACGCGGGACAATTGACATTTATACCGAGCCAGTTAACCTACAAACCTGCACGTCTGTGGAGTGTGGGAGGAAACCGAAGATCTCACAGAAAACCCACGCGAGTCACGGGGAGAACGTGCAAACTCCGTACAGACAGCGCCTGTAGTCAGGATGGAACCCGGGTCTCTGGTGCCGACGGCCATTATTGCTCCTCATTATTGTGACAATTTGTCCAGAGAAACAAATCATCGGTGCTGGCTCGAAGGGGCCGAATGGCCACCTCCTGCACCTATTGTCTATTGAAATGGGAAAGGCCAGGTGGCCTATTCTTGTTTTGCTCCACAGTGCCCCGTGTGGATCTGTGCAGAACAGACAGGCCCTGCAGAGGCGGTGATGATTAGTGCTTCATTAGGGGGAATAAACAGTGCGGGGACGTGCTGAATAAAAAGCACATTGCTCCAGCTTTGTCAGTGTGGGTGGAGGAGGTGGAAGGGGTTGGGAGCAAGGGAACGAGGTTTGGCAGTCACACAAATCTGGTTTCATTAAAAACCTCCCCGTACAATGAGAGAGAGAGAGAGAGAGAGAGAGAGAGAGACATTGTAGGAATAAGGAACTGCAGATGCTGGTTTATCAAAGAAGACACAGAGTGCTGGAGTAACTCAGCGGGTCAGGCAGCATCTGTGGAGATCATGGATAGGTGACGTTTCACAGAGTGCTGGACGTTTTGGATTGGTACTGAAGGGTCTCTTCTTCAGTCTAAAGAGGGATCCAAACCTGACCGGAAACGTTACCTATCCATGTTCTCCACAGATGCTGCCTGACCCGCTGAGTTACTCCAGCACTCTGTGAAACGTCACCTGGGAGATGGTACCTGGTGAGATTGGCACCTAGGGTTGGCATGGAGGTGCTGGGCCGAAGGGCCTGTGTCCCTGCTGCACAACTCTTTGATAAGTGGTTTATCTTTCGAGAGTGACACCATCACGTTGATGGGGGGGGGGGGGGGGGGGGGGGGAGAGCTGCAGCTGTATTTGTGCCGAGGGCTCTACAAACACTGCACTGTTTGTCTGAAGCAACTTCCCCTGTTGGTAAATAATGTGTGTGCATTCCATTCGCCATGCATCATACATATTGCAACTTGTTAGGGCTATTTTTGCAGCCGTAATTGGGTCACGTGCTGAGTGGGTGGATGTGCCGGGCTGTGGCTGACCCGACGGGCTAGGCTGTCCGCTGTCGAGTGGAAGGAAGATGAAGGGCCGCTCGACGTTACTGGTGCCCATTGTTCCCCAGGTACACGCTGGCATCTCCCTCGCTCACAGCTGCCCGCACACAAAGAGCTGATGCAAGTCTCAATCACAACCACACACAGGCTTAACAAATCCTGGCTTCAAGACCCGGGATCCATCCTGACCACGGGTGCTGTCCGTACAGAGTTTGCACGTTCTCCCTGTGACCTGCGTGGGTTTTCAGATCTTCGGTTTCCTCCCACATTCCAAAGACGTACAGTTTTGTAGGTGAATAAATTGTCCATAAGTGTGTGTGTGTTGTGTCGACTCGGTGGGCCGAAGGGTCTGTTTCTGTGCTGTATCTCTAAACTAAACTACACAGTGAAGTATTTCCGATCTACAGGAGTCGCTGCCTCAAACAGGCAGCCAGCATCATCAGAGACCCACACCACCCTGGCCACGCTCTCATCTCGCTGCTACCATCGGGCAGAAGGTACAGGAGCCTGAAAACCGTGACCCCCAGGTTCAAGAACAGCTTCTTCTGTACAGCGACCAGGCTATAAAACACTACAACCTTCAATAAGCTCCAAACTATATAGAAAGATAGAAAAGGACACGCTAGAGGCAGGAAACATGTTCCCGATGTTGGGGAGTCCAGAACCAGGGGCCACAGTTTAAGAATAAGGGGTAAGCCATTTAGAACGGAGACGAGGAAACACTTTTTCTCACAGAGAGTTGTGAGTCTGTCTAATTCACTGCTTCAGAGGGGGGTGGAGGCCGGTTCTCTGGATACTTTCAAGAGAGAGCTAGATCAGGCTCTTGAAGATAGCGGAGTCAGGGGATATGGGGAGAAGGCAGGAACGGGGTACTGATTGGGGATGCTCAGCCATGATCACATTGAATGGCGGTGCTGGCTCAAACGGCTGAATGGCCTACTCCTGCACCTATTGTCTGTTGTCTAAAATAGGTGCTGGAGTAGACCATTCGGCCCTTCGAGCCAGCACCGCAATTCAATATGATCATGGCTGATCATCCATAATAAGTACCCTGTTCCTGCTTTCTCCCCATATCCCTTGATTCCTTTAGCCCTAAGATCTAAATCTAACTCTCTCTTGAAAACATCCAGTGAATTGGCCTCCACTGCCCTATGTGGAAGAGAATTCCATAAGAATTCCGTATAGACGGGGGCATTATTCTTGCCTTTGCATTACTATTGTTTGTTTTATATATATATACATAAAATAAAATACACACACACATATATATATATATACACACAGAATTAATTTGTAATAGTGTATTTGTTTTACAGTGTACGATGCATAGCTCTTGTGTTTCTGTGATTAAGAATGCCATTGTCTGTTTCGGGACACATGACAATAAAACGCTCTTGACTCGTGAAGTTAAGTCAGCCATGAGTTTAAATGTTGTCTCCATTTTCCACCTACCTTGGCTCGTGAGATTAGTAGAGTCACACAGGAGAGGAACAGGCCCTTCAGCCCACCATGCCCACGCTGACCAAATTGGCAAACTGAGCTCTTCACCATTTGCCTACATTTGGCCCATGTCCCTCGAGCCATTTTCTAAGCATGTATCTGTCCAAATGTTTAGTTCGGTTTAGTTTAGAGAAACAGGCCCTTCGGCCCACCGAGTCCACACTGACCAGCGATCCCCGCAAACTAACACTATCCTACTCACACTAGGGACAATTTACAATTATAACAAGCCAATTAATCTACAAACCTGTACGTCTTTGGAATGCTGGAGAAAACCCACGCAGGTCACGGGGAGAACGTACAAACTCTGTACAGACGGCACCCGTAGTCAGGATCGAACCCGGATCTCTGGCGCTGTGAGGCAGCAGCTCTACCCGCTGCGCCACCGTGCCTCTGAAGTAGCTCCTGAATTAAAAGCAAGATATTATACTTATCCTCTGCTTCTCCACATGACCTCTGGCACCAGACTTTTTAAAATTGTGAATGTATTCACTTCCAGAGCCTCCCCTGGTATCTCGTTCCCGATACAGACTATTCTCCAAGTGGAAAAAGTTGCACCAATATCACTCTTAAATCTCTCCCCTCTCACCTTACGTCCTTTCCCCTCCAGTTTTAGAATCCTCTACCGTGGGAAAGAGTGTGGAGAAGATTTACAAGGATGTTGCCAGGACCCGGGGGGGCTTGAGATTGAGGGAGAGGTTAGGATTTCACACAGAGTTGTGAGTCTGTGGAATTCTCTGCCTCAGAGGGCGGTGGAGGCCGGTTCTCTGGATACTTTCAAGAGAGAGCTGGATAGGGCTCTTAAAGATAGCGGAGTCAGGGGATATGGGGAGAAGGCAGGAACGGGGTACTGATTGGGGATGATCAGCTATGATCACATTGAATGGCAGTGCTGGCTCGAAGGGCCGAATGGCCTCCTCCTGCACCTATTGTGTATGGACTTTATTCCTTGGATGCTGGAGGCTGAGAGGTGATATAAAATCATGAGGGGGAGAGTGAAGATGCCCAGAGTAGGGGAATCAAGAACCAGAGGGCGAGAGAATGAAAGATTTAATGGGAACCCGAGGGGCAACTTTCTTTTTACACACAAAGGGTGGTAGGTATATAAAATGAGCCGCCCGTGGAGATAGTTGAGGCAGGGACTATCGCAAAGTTTAAAAAACATTAGGACAGGTACATGGATAGGACAGGTTTAGAAGGATATGATCCAAACACAGGCTGGGGGGACTATTGTAGATGGGACATGCTGGTCGGCCTGGAGTTGGACTGAAGGGCCTGTTTACACGCCGTATGACCATATACTTACAAAACTCCGGATGCTGGAACAGATACGTTAATGAGCTCCTGATTTCCACATACACCATCTACATTCTCCATGGACTTTCACTTGCTCATTGCTTTCAGGTTGATTGGAGCCCAACAGGTGATTTTTAAAATGAGTTAATGATTTCCTAGTTATTGCAGGATGTGTCAGGAAACCTTTGTTTAGTAGCAAGTGTCAAGATAAAGGCACAACAAACAAAAATTAATCCCTTCAGTCAACCTTTAAAGAAGCAGGGTTTAGCTTTATGTGGAAGGCAAAAAGAAAATATATATATATTTTTAGGTCATGTGATTCAGCCCATCAAGTCTACTCCGTCATTCAATCATGGCTGATCTCTCTCTACCTCCTAACCCCATTCTCCTGCCTTCTCCCCATAACCTCCGACACCCATACTAATGAGGAATCTGTCTATCTCTGCCTTAAAAATATCCACTGACTTGGCCTCCACAGCCATCATCAGTAGCAAAGAATTCCACAGATTCACCACCATCTAACAAAATAAGTTTGTCATCTCCTTCCTAAAGGAACGTCCTTTACTTCTGAGGCTGTGTCCTCTAGTCCTAGACTCTCCCACTAGTGGAAACATCCACTCCACATCCACTCTATCCAGGCCTTTCACTATTCCGTTTCAATGAGGTCCCCTCTCATTCTTCTAAACTCCAGCGAGTACAGGCCCAGCGCCGACAAACGCTCATCATAGGTTAACCCACTCGTTCCTGGGATAATTCTTGTAGACCTTCTCTGGACCCTCTCCAGAGCCGGCACATCCTTCCACAGATATGGTGCTCAAAATTGCTCACAATATTCCAAATGCGTTCTTATCCGCGCCTTGTATTACATGTGAAGGATGGAACGGCAGATGCCGGTTTAAACCAAAGATAGACACAAAAAGCTGGAGTAACTCAGCGGGACAGGCATCATCTCCGGAGAGAAGGAATGGGTGACGTTTCAGGCGAAATATGAGATGCTGTTCCTCCAATTTGCATTCAACCTCACTCTGACAATGGAGGAGACTGAAGACAGAAAGGTCAGTGTGGGAATGTGAAGAAGAATTACAGTGTTTAGCAACCGGGAGATCAGGTAGGTTCAGGCAGACTGAGTGAAGGTGTTCAACGAAACCATCAAACGCAAGCAAATTGGAGGAACAGCATCTCATATTTCGCAAGGGCAGCCTACAGGCCAGTGGTATGAATATTGATTTCTCTAACTTCAAGTAACCCCAGCATTCCCTCTCTCTCTATCCCTCCCCCACCCTAGTTCTTCTAGGTTTACCCAACAGCTAACAACAGGAACTGGGGGTCCTTGTTCATCAGTCAATGAAAGTAAGCATGCAGTGGAGAAAGGTAATGGCATGTTGGCCTTCATACCAAGAGGGGTTGAGTATAGGAACAATCAGGTCCTTCTGCAGTTGTACAGAGCCCTAGTGAGACCACACCTGGAGCATTGTGTGCAGTTTTGTTCCCCTAATTTGAGGAAGGACATTCTTGCTATTGAGGGAGTGCAGCGTATGTTCATGAGGTTAATTCCCAGGATGGCAGGACTGTCATATGTTGATAGAATGGAGCCGCTGGACTTGTACACTCTGGTATTTAGAAGGATGAGAGGGGATCTTATTGAAACATATTAAGGGATTGGACACACTAGAAGCAAGAAACATGTTCCAGACGTTGGGGGAGTCCAGAACCAGGGGCCACAGTTTAAGAATAAGGGGTAAGCCATTTATAATGGAGATGAGGAAAACGTTTTCACCGAGAGTTGTGAGTGTGTGGAATTCTCTGCCTCAGAAGGCAGTGGTGGCCAATTCTCTGGATGCTTTCAAGAGAGAGTTAGATAGAGCTGTTAAAGATAGCGGAGTCAGGGGATATGGGGAGAAGGCAGGAACGGGGTACTGATTGTGGATGATCAGCCATGATCACATTGATGGCGGTGCTGGCTCAAAGGGCTGAATGGCCTCCTCCTGCACCTATTGTCCATTGTATAATGGTCTGTTTCCTTTATCATCGTAACTGTTTTGTACATCTTTCATTCATTGTTCTTCATCTCTCCACATCATCTTCTAGATGTCACGTTCCCCTTTCCCGTGACTTTAATCTGAGGGGTCTCGACCCGAAACGTCACCCATTCCTTCTCACCAGAGATGGTGCCTGTCCCGCTGATTTACTCCAGCATTACATCCCTGTTATTGTATACAAGCCCTCTTGAAATAAATGCTAGCATTGGGTTTGCTTACAAATCATGTGAATATCTTGCATATTTTGGCTTAAGAATGTCGGGAAGCGGCCAATAAAATGATTCTGAGGTAAACAGCATGTGGTGCAGAACTCAAAAAAAAACCTTGTTTACAAATGAAGTAAATGTTTGTGGGCGGAAGGCACGTTGGCTCAGTTGGATACAGGATAGTTTAGTTTATTGTCACGTGTACCGGGAAAGCTTTTGTTGCGTGCTAACCAGTCAGCGGAAAGTCAATACATGATTACAATAAGGCCAATCACAGTGTGTAGATACATGATAAGGGAATAACGTTTAGTGCAAGGTAAAGCCAGTAAAATCCAATCTAGGATAGGTGGAGGGTCACCAATGAGGTAGATGGTAGAGCTGCCTTACAGCGGCAGAGACCCGGGTTCGAACCTGACCTCAGGTGCTGTCTGTACGTTCTCCCTGTGACCACGTGGGTTTTCTCCCACATTCCAAAGAGGTGCAGGTTTTTAGTTCAATTGGCTTCTGTAAATCATCCCTAGTGTGTAGCATAGAACTAGTGTTACTGGTCGGCGTGGACTCGGTGCACCGAAGGGTCTGAGGCAGAGCATCTTTAAACTAAAGCAATATCCTCATTAAAAGGTTTAAGAAGGAACTGCAGATGCTGGAAAATCGAAGGTAGACAAAAGCGCTGGAGAAACTCAGCGGGTGCGGCAGCATCTATGGAGCGAAGGAAATAGGCAACGTAACGTTTCTTGCTATTGAGGGAGTGCAGTGTAGGTTTACAAGGTTAACTCCCGGGATGGCGGGACTGTCATATGCTGAGAGAATGGTGACGCTGCGCTTGTACACTCTGGAGTTTAGAAGGATGAGAGGGGATCTTATTGAAACATATAAGATTGTTAAGGGCTTGGACATGCTAGAGGCAGGAAACATGTTCCCGATGTTGGTGATGTCCAGAACCAGGGGCCACAGTTTAAGAATAAGGGGTAAGCTTTTCTTCACAGAGGAGAACACTTTTTCTCACAGAGTGGCGAGACTGTGGAATTCTCTGCCTCAGAGGACAGTGGAGGCAGGTTCTCTGGATGCTTTCAAGAGAGAGCTAGATAGGGCTCTTAAAAATAGCAGAGTCAGGGGATATGGGGAGAAGGCAGGAACGGGGTACTGATTGGGGATGATCAGCCATGATCACACTGAATGGCGGTGCTGGCTCGAAGGGCCAAATGGCCTACTCCTGCACCTATGGTCTATTGTTTCTGGCCGAAACCCAAGGGCAGCATCTATAGAGCGAAGGAAATAGGCAACGAAACGTTACGTTGCCTATTTCCTTCGCTCCATAGACGCTGCCGCACCCACTGAGTTTCTTCAGCACTTTTGTCTACCCTCATTAAAAAGATTACTTGTACAACTATATATAAATGTATACATACAGCATGTGGCGTTGATTAAAAACTACATTGCACATAAATAAAGTAACAATAATTATCCGTGTTTTACCTTTCATTTTTAATAGGAACAGAGAAACTGAAGTTGTTAAATATGCAATTTTTAATATTGGTGCCACAGTACAGCACTGTACTCAAATCAGTATATAGTCATATTTACACGTTTAATGATATTTTATCATTTCAAGGCAACTATACTCTGTGTAACAGATATTGCATACAGGATTACTAAATCATATGAAAAACAATTCAGTAGATAAATTAGAGCCTGAAAACTCTTTACAAGCAACCTTTAAGCTGTGAGGAGTGTTGATTAAAACTAACACAGCCAAAATGTGTTCACATTATACATGGTATACCCGTTAGTGAATCATTCAAGAGACCGGTGGAAACACAGGAAAACGCACATGACATACAGCTGCAGCATGGTTTTGTTGATTAGTACGGGTGTCAGAGGTTATGGGGAGAAGGCAGGAGAATTGGGTTAGGAGGGAGAGATAGGTTAGCTATGATTGAATGGAGCAGTAGACTTGTTGGGCCGAATGGCCACATTCTGCTCCTATTACTTATGACCTTAAAAGAAGGGTACCTCAAGTGCACGGAGTTGACAAAGGTGTGCAGGGCCGAATTCTGTTCCTATCACTTATGATCAGGTCTTTAGTGTACGATTAGGATTCGCGCCTTCAGTAAATGCTTAAGACTTTGTCTTAGAAATATTATAGTTTTAAAAAAAAGGAATAAAGGGCCAACCTTATAAACAAACAGAAATGGCAGCAAATGGCAGCATTAGAGAGTTTAAAATATCAAATCCGACGTTAACAATCTGGATAGAAGTGAACGTGATTGCCCCAAATGTAGAGCTGATGATTGTTTGAGGGGTTCTGCACGGAGTGATGTGTGAGACTCGAGAGTGCGTACAAGGGGAGGTGATTCTAACCCTGATTTGACCCAACGCCACGGCAGAATGTCAGTTGGTCACCGGAGACAGTCCCGTTGACAACAGCATGGTGTCTAGTCACGCTGTGATGGTGCAGTGGTAGAGTTGCTGCCTTACAGCACCGGAGACCCAGGTTCCATCTTGACTATGGGCTCTGTCTGTATCTAGAGGTATATGGGTCAAATGGGACTAACTTAGATGGGATCAGTTCAGTTCAGTTTATTACTCTAGAAGCAGTTAGACAGGTACATGGACATGGCAGGTTTGAAGGAAAATGGACCAAGTGCTGGTAGGTGGGGCTAGTGTAGCTGGCACATGTTGGCCGGTGAGGGCAAGTTGGGCCGAAGGGCCTGTTTCCGCACGCTATGCTGTGGTCAGCTCATCACCTCTATCAAGCTGCACGTGTTAACGAATGATTGGAGCAGAATTTATATTTAAGAAGACTTGGACAATCGGCGGGTCCTCATTGAAACTTACCGAATAGTGAAAGACCTGGATAGAGTGGATGTGGAGAGGATGTTTCCACTAGTGGGAGAGTCTAGGACCAGAGGCCACAGCCTCAGTATTTAAGGATGTTCCTTCAGGAAGGAGATGAGGAGGAATTTCGTTAGTCAGAGGGTGGTGAATCTGTGGAACTCGTTGCCACAGAAGGCTGTGGAGGCCAAGTCTTCCAAGGGTATTTTAAGGCAGAGAGAGACAGATACTGAGTAGGAAGGAAGTCCAGGTACTGGTTTATATCGAAGATGGATACAAAATGTAGGAGTAACACAGTGGGACAGGCAGCGTCTCTAGATTTTGGGTCGAGCAGTCTGAACAAGGGTCTCGACCTGAAATGTCACACATTATTTCTCTCCAGAGATGCTGCCTGTACCGCTGAGTTGCTCCAGCATGTTGTGTCTATAAGCATGATTAGAACTGGTGTCAGGGGTTACGGGGAGAAGGCAGGAGAATGGGGTTGAGAGGGAGAGATAGATTAACCATTATTGAATGGAGGAGTAACTTGATGGGCCGAATGGCCTAATTCTGCTCCTATCACAGAACTATGGAAGACAACTTGGGAAAAGTTTCACAGCGGTACCGATGCAATGGAAGCCTTCGCCAGGACAGGGAGCAAGGAAATGGGCAACTATTACATGGAGGAAATGAACAGGGATGTGGAGCCAAGGGACTGATTCGCACAGCGTCTGAGGTTGCTAAAGTGGAAATGATAGAGGCCCACATTACACAAGAACATTGTCTGGAGAGCAAGGGAATGGGCCAGATGTGGAGCGAGGGAATGGGCCAGGTGTGGAGCGAGGGAATGGGCCAGGTGTGGAGCGAGAGAATGGGCCAGGTGTGGAATGTGGGAATGGGCCAGATGTGGAATGTGGGAATGGGCCAGATGTGGAACGAGGGAATGGGCCAGATGTGGAGCGAGGGAATGGGCCAGATGTGGAGCGAGGGAATGGGCCAGGTGTGGAGCGAGGAAATGGGCCAGGTGTGGAGCGAGGGAATGGGCCAGGTGTGGAGCGAGGGAATGGGCCAGGTGTGGAGCGAGGGAATGGGCCAGGTGTGGAATGTGGGAATGGGCCAGATGTGGAGCGAGGGATTGGGCCAGATGTGGAGCGAGGGATTGGGCCAGGTGTGGAGCGAGGGATTGGGCCAGATGTGGAGCGAGGGATTGGGCCAGGTGTGGAGCGAGGGATTGGGCCAGGTGTGGAGCGAGGGATTGGGCCAGATGTGGAGCGAGGGATTGGGCCAGGTGTGGAGCGAGGGAATGGGCCAGGTGTGGAGCGAGGGATTGGGCCAGATGTGGAGCGAGGGATTGGGCCAGGTGTGGAGCGAGGGATTGGGCCAGGTGTGGAGCGAGGGATTGGGCCAGGTGTGGAGCGAGGGATTGGGCCAGGTGTGGAGCGAGGGATTGGGCCAGATGTGGAGCGAGGGATTGGGCCAGGTGTGGAGCGAGGGAATGGGCCAGGTGTGGAGCGAGGGATTGGGCCAGATGTGGAGCGAGGGATTGGGCCAGGTGTGGAGCGAGGGAATGGGCCAGGTGTGGAGCGAGGGAATGGGCCAGGTGTGGAGCGAGGGATTGGGCCAGGTGTGGAGCGAGGGAATGGGCCAGATGTGGAACGAGGGAATGGGCCAGATGTGGAGCGAGGGAATGGGCCAGATGTGGAGCGAGGGATTGGGCCAGATGTGGAGCGAGGGATTGGGCCAGATGTGGAGCGAGGGAATGGGCCAGATGTGCAGCGAGGGAATGGGCCAGATGTGGAGCGAGGGATTGGGCCAGATGCCTCCTCAAAGCAAGGCATTTCAATAACCCTTTTATTAAAGAACCAAAGTAACAACCACGGAATGAAACTAAACACGGTGGTGCAGCGGTAGAGTTGATGCCTTACAGCGCCTACAGTGCCAGGAAGCTGGGTTCGATCCCCACTACGGGTGCTGTCTGTACGGATTTTGCACGTTCTCCCCATGGCCTGCGTGGGTTTCCTCCCAACACGTGCAGGTTTGTAGGTTAATTGCTTCGTATAAATTATAAGAATTATCCCCAGTGCGTGTGGGATAGTGTTAATGTGCGGGGATCACTGGTCGGTGTGGACTCGGTGAACTTTGACCTCTCCATGTCCCAAAATGACCAAGGACAAAGATATGTTTAGGAATTGCAGATGCTGGAAAAATCGAAGGTAGGTAAAAATGCTGGAGAATCTCAGCGGGTGAGGCGTCATCTACGGAGCAAAGGAAATAGGCGACATTTCGGGTCGAGACCTGAAATGTCACCCATTCCTTCGCTCCATAGATGCTGCCTCACCCGCTGAGTTTCTCCAGCATTTTTATCTACCAAAGACAGAGATATGACCAATTTAAAGAAAAGTGTGGGCGAGGGATCAGGTGACGGGGCAAGCTGTGATCCGGGGATCTTTGCTTGAATTAGTGCCAATGTTCAGCTGCACCTCCATTTCAAGCCACAAGGACAGCCTCCCTGTAGCTGGGCAACCATGACTGCACACAGTACTCCAAGCCATTGTGGTCTCCAATGACTGTCTGGTCCAGTTGCATCCGCTGGTTCACCCCAGGGGGAGGGCAAGAGAGTAATGTGTACGCCAGGGTCCCTGGAGTGGGATTGGAACCCACAATCTCTGATGACTGTTGACCATCAGGCCACTACTGACAGACACTGTTGCGTAAGTCACAACACACTACATTTACACACAAAGGCCTCTCAATGAAAACCCTGTCTGTGGGAGTATATAATTTGGCAAGTTTGTACCTTTTGCATTGAATTGTCAACATTGGGGGAATCGATTGAAACCGTAATTCTTTATAGAATCTTATCCTGCTGTCATTCCCAGCAACATGTTCAGGTTTATTATTAAGTCGACGTTTATTATTGTCACGTGTACCGAGGAACAGTGAAAAGCTTTGTTTTATCAGGTCAGATATACCGTACGTAGAGACACGATCAGTTCAAACTCAAGTCCAATGGGTAGAGCAAAGGGGAAGACACAGAAAGATGCAGAGAAGTGGAGGCAAGAGAATATAACATGTACTCGACTCTGTACACAGATCAGCCCCTCGAAAGGCTTTGTTGAAAACGAGGGCTGACGAACTATTATCCGGTCGCATTTCCTGCCTGCGTCATCATGCGAGCCATTCCAACATACAACACCCATTTTGATACTTTGCTAATACGATTAGTCATTAATCCTGACAATTGCAAATAATCGGCCACGTTACATGGAGAACACTTCCTCACAGCTCTCTTTATCGTGCACATATATATATATTTAGATATATATATTTAGATATACTACATTTCCCAGGCAGTATGTCTAATGGTATTTGGCCTTCTGGTGCGTGTGTCACTATAAATGGCGTGATCACACTTTATCAAAAATATAATGGGTTAGAAAAATATACCATTTGCTTTGATTTGCCTTTAAATACAGGTACCGAGACGTGTTAATAAAGGAAGAAAACAGCTTACAATATCTCTCAACACCTGAAACATCCGCAGGGTTTTCTTTTGCTGTGTGTCTCTTCGTAGCAGCCTTGTCATTACATTGCAAATGAAAAGTGACCAGCAAATCTCTAATTGGTCATTATCGCTGCGGCGTAACAAGGTACTCTGTGTTTAAGAAACAACTGCAGATGCTGGTAAGTCGAAGGTCGACACAAAATGCTGGAGTAACTCAGCGGGTGAGGCAGCATCTATGGAGAGAAGGAAGTGGCGACGTTCCGGGTGGAGACCGCAGATGCTGCCTCACCCACCGAGTTACTCTGCGTGGTGGCAGCAGCATCAAAACATCCAATGATCCGAGTTGAGCTTGCTAGCTTGTGGGCTGGAGAGAGGGTGGTGAGTGGCTATGGCTAGTCTCCTTCACAAAGTCCTTGTTGAAAGTTTCATTGATAAGTGCATCAGTTGGCGTAGCTACCCGAGCTCAGCGCTCGCTCTACAAGTACATGGAACACGCCTTTAAGGCACCATGCACCCCTTGGGGTCAATTCACCGGAGTTCTTCCAATAAGAAGAAGAAAAAAACTGGCATGTGTCAATGTCCTGGAATGCCGAGGAGGAATGAGCTGAGCGGGGATAGCTCGAGCGGCTTCCCTTGCCAGAGTTGTCCGTCAAGGGGAAAGGCAAGTTAAACGTTGGATCTGCAGTGTTGCTCCTCAATGTCTCTAGCAAGCAGCATTTAGTTTATTTTTGCTGAGTTCCCGTTCCAAATTTCCAATGAGGGTGTCAATGCTTTCCTGAAGATCCTTCAGGTTGACACGATGCTTCAGTGCCGGACTGATTTCCTGCATCCTAACGTAGGCAGCGTAGGTCTGCTCTTTGGCTCGGGGCTGTGCCTGGGGTTCTAGCCGGGTATTGGTCCTGTCCGCTGGCGAGTTGTCCTCCTCGCTGCCCGTATCCTCTGACGGCACATCGTCATAGTCTGCCTCTCCACTGTCCTCCTTGTGCTGAGGGAGGTAGCTCTCTCCGCAGCTGCTCCAGTCGCCAGCGTAGCGGTTACTGGGGCTGTCTAGCCGGGCCTGTCTGGGCCGCAGCACCCCGCACCTCTCGCTGTGGCTCAGGTTCAACACTGTGGGCCGCTGCTTCCGTCTCCGCACCAGGTTCCCAGCCCTCGCCGGCTCCAGGCATCCACCGCTCTCCGCCCACTCTTTGGTACCCACGCTTTGAACTGGAACAAAAAGCATCAGGGAACATTTCCCCAAAATAAAATTAGTATCGCTACAAAATTAAACCAGGAACTAGTTTGCTACTAGAATTCATTGCAAATTAGTAGGAAGGAACTGCAGATGCAGGTTTAAACCGAAGATAGACACAAAAAGCTGGAGTAACTCAACGTGACAGACAGCTCCTCTGGGGAAAGGGAATAGATGATGTTTTGGGTTGAGACCCTTCTTCAGACTGACCCAAATCGTCACCTATTCCATTTGTCCAGAGATGCTGTCTGACCCACTGAGTTACTCCAGCTTTTTTGTGTCCATCTTCATTGCAAATTAGTGTCAGTTACAACACAAAAGCTTTTGTGCACCTTAATTGCCCAGGTTAAATTTGAAACATAGAAACAGGTGCAGGAGGAGGCCATTCCGGCCCTTCGAGCCAGCACCGCCATTCATTGTGATCATGGCTGACCCTCCCCAATCAATAACCCGTGCCTGCCTTTTCCCCATCCCTTGATTCCACCAGCCCCTAGAGCTCTATCTAACTCTCAAATCCATCCCGTGATTTGGCCTCCACTGCCCTCTGTGGCAGGGAATTCCACAAATTCACAAATAAAAACAGCATCTTTACAACCAGTGATAACACAGATCAGAGACAACTAGTGCTCGTTTTACAATGCCTACTTTCATCTCAGCTTATCAAACACCCCACTATTAAACTGGATCTCCAATCAGTACAGTTACTCTCTGGTACAACTTTAATCTGCTGCTATGATGCAGCTAAAAATACACTTTCACTAAAGGGTCATAACTGGTAGCTTTATCTGTCCATTCCCTCCACAGATGCTGCCTTACCCAATGTGTTCCTCCAGCACTTTGTGTTTTGCTCAGTAAATGTTCTCCCCTGCTTTTGACGGCACATTCCTAACCTAAAGCTCCTTAGCTTCTCTTCTGACTTCCTTCTCTCAGAACACGTTAATAAAAACATGGCAAAGCACTACAAAGTTTCATGTTTCAAACAGGCCAAGCCAATAAAAGAAACACAAGTACACGCAAGCATAACAACTATGGTTTAGAAAGAAATGACATCTTTAATTGCCGAGAGCGGTTTCACGCCATTATCTAAATGTGCAGTTAAACAAGGGCTAGAGTAAATATTGGTGATTGTACAGCGTGATATGATTTGATGCTGGAAAAATAATCATTTGATTAAAAAAAGAGGCATTGACATTGAATTATTGAAAACTTCATACATTGATATAGAAACATAGAAAAATAGGTGCAGGAGTAGGCCATTCGGCCCTTCAAGCCAGCACCGTCATTCAATATGAACATGGCTGATCCTCTAAAATCAGTATTAAAGAAGGAACAGCAGATGCTGGAGTCTGAAGAACGGTTTCGGAAGAAGGGAAGAAACCTGAAGAGGGGTTTCGGCCCGAAACGTCGCCTATCTCCCTCGCTCCATAGATGCTGCTGCACCCGCTGAGTATCTCCAGCATTTTGTGTACCCTCTAAAATCAGTACCCTGTTTTCCCCATATCCCTTGATTTCTTTAGCCCTAAGAGCTAAATCTAACTATACCTTGAAAATAATAAACAATAGGTGCAGGAGTAGGCCATTCAGCCCTTCGAGCCAGCACCGCCTTTCAATGTGATCATGGCTGATCATCCATAATCAGTACCCCGTTCCTGCCTTCTCCCTATATCCCCACACTTTGCTATCTTTAAGAGCCCTATCTAGCTCTCTCTTGAAAGTATCCAGAGAACCAGCCTCCACCATCCTCTGAGGCAGAGAATTCCACAGACTCACAACTCTCTGTGAGAAAAAGTGTTTCCTCGTCTCCGTTCTAAATGGCTTACCCTTATTCTTAAACTGCCACCTCTGGTTCTGGATTCCTCCAACATCGGGAACATGTTTCCTACCTCTAGCATGACCAAACTCTTAACAATCTTATATGTTTCAATAACATCCCCTCTCATCCTTCTAAACTCCAGAGTGTACAAGTCCAGCCGCTCCATTCTCTCAGCATATGACAGTCCCACCATCCCGGGAATTAACCTTGTAAACCTACGCTGCACTCCCTCAATAGCAAGAATGTCCTTCCTCAAATTAGGGGACCAAAACTGCACACAGTACTCCAGGTGTGGTCTCACTAGGGCTCTGTACAACTGCAGAAGGACCTCTTTGCTCCTATACTCGACTCCTCTTGTTATAAAGGCCAACATGCCATTCGCTTTCTTCACTGCCTGTTGTACCTGCATGCTTACTTTCATAGACTGATGAACAAGGACCCCCAGATCCTGGTGTACTTCCCCATTTCCCAACGATGCCATTTAGATAGTAATCTGCCTTTATGTTTTTGCTACCAAAATGGATAACCTAACATTTATCCACATTAAACTTAATCTGCCATGCATCTGCCCACTCCCCCAACCTGTCCAAGTCACCCTGCATTCTCATAGCATCCTCCTCACAGTTCACACTGCCACCCAGCTTTGTGTCATCTGCAAATTTGCTAATGATACTTTGAGTCCTTTCATTCAAATCATTGATGTAGATTGTAAATAGCTGGGGTCCCAGCACCGAGCCTTGCGGTACCCCACTAGTCACTGCCTGCCATTCTGAAAGGGACCCGTCAATCCCTACTCTTTGTTTCCTGTCTGCCAACCAATTTTCTATCCATGTCAGCACTCTAACCCCAATACAATGTGCCCTAATTTTGCCCACTAATCTCCTATGTGGGACCTTATCAAATGCTTTCTGAAAGTCCAGGTACACTATATCCACTGACACTATATCCACTCCCTTGTCCATTTTCCTAATTACATCCTCAAAAAAATTCCAGAAGATTAGTCAAGCATGATTTCCGCTTCATAAATCCATGCTGACTCAGACCGATCCTGTTACTGCTATCCAAATGTGCGGCTATTTCATCTTTTATAATTCATCTTGTAATTGACTCCAGCATCTTCCCCGCCACTGATGTCAGGCTAACTGGTCTATAATTCCCTGTTTTCTCTCTCCCGCCTTTCTTAAAAAGTGGGATAACATTAGCTACCCTCCAATCCACAGAAACTGATCCTGAGTCTGTAGAACATTGGAAAATTATCATCAATGCATCCATGATTTCTAGAGCCACTTCCTTAAGTACCCTGGGATGCAGACCATCAGGACATCAGGCCCTGGGGATTTATCAGCCTTCAGTCCCATCAGTCTACCCAACACCATGTCCTGCCTAATGTGGATTTCCTTCAGTTCCTCTGTCACCCAGGATCCTCTGGCCACTACTATATCAGGAAGATTGTTTGTGCCTCCTTAGTGAAGACGGATCCAAAGTACCTGTTCAACTCATCTGCCATTTCCTTGTACCCCATAACAAATTAACCTTTTTCGGTCTTCAAGGGTCCAACTTTGGTCTTAACTAATTTTTTTCTCTTCACATACCTAAAGAAGCTTTTATTATCCTCCCTTTATATTCTTGGCTAGCTTACCTTCGTACCTCATCTTTTCTCCCCGTATTGTCTTTTAAGTTATATTCTGGTGCTCTTTAAACATTACCCAATCCTCTTGCTTCCCGCTTATCTTTGCTACGTTGTACTTCTTCTCGTTTATTTTTATACTGTCCCCGACGTCCCTTGTCAGCCACGGTCACCCCTTACTCCCCTTGGAATCTTTTTTCCTCCTAGGAATGAACTGATCCTGCACCTTCTGTATTATTCCTAGAAATACCTGCCATTGTTGTTCCACTGTCATCCCTGCTAGTGTATCTTTCCAGTCAAATTTGGCTAGTTTCTCCCTCATGGCCCCATAGTCCCCTTTATTCAACTGTAACACTGGCAACTCTGATCTACCCTTCTCCCTCTCCAATTGTAGATTAAACCTGACCATATTATGGTCACTACCTCCTAACGGCTCATTAACCTCAAGTTCTTTTATCAAATCCGGTTCATTACATAACACTAAATCCAGAATTGTCTTCTCCCTGGTAGGCTCCAATACAAGCTGCTCTAAGAATCCATCACAAAGGCACTCTACAAAGTCCCTTTCTTGGGGTCCAGTACCAACCTGATTTTCCCAGTCTACCTGCATGTTGAAATCTCCCATAACAACCACAGCATTACCTTTGCTTCATGCCAATTTTAACCCCTGATTCAACTGGCACTCTACGTCCAGGCTACTGTTTGGGGGCCTGTAGATAAGTCCCATTCGGGTCTTTTTACCCTTACAATTCCTTATTTCTATCCATGCTGACTCCACATCTCCTGTTTCAATGTCACCCTTTGCAAGGGACTGAATTTCATTCCTCACCAACAGAGCTACCCCACCCCCTCTGCCCACCTGTCTGTCTTTTCGATAGGAGGTATACCCTTGAATATTCAGTTCCCAGCCCTGGCCCTCTTGCAGCCATGTCTCTGTAATTCCCACAACATCATACTTGCCAATTTCTAACTGAGCCTCAAGCTCGTCCACTTTATTTCTTATACTTCGCGCATTCATATACAGCACTTTGACCTCCGTATTCACGTCCCGTGAACATCCAGTGAATTGGCCTCCACTGCCTTCTGTGGCAGAGAATTCCATGGATTCACAACTCTCTGGGTGAAAACATTTTTCGTCATCTCAGTCCTAAATGGCCGACCCCTTATTCTTAAACTGTGACCCCCTGGTTCTGGACTACCCCAACATCGGGAACAGTTTCCTTGCATCCAGCCTGTCCAATCCTTTAAGAACGTTATATGTTTCTATAAGATCCCCTCTCATCCTTTTAAATTCCAGTGAATACAAGCCTATGTTCCACAGGCGGGCCTGGTCTTAGATTAGTTCAGAGATATAGCGCGTAAACAGGGCCTTTGGCCCACCGGGTCCCCGCCGACCAATGATCCACACACATTAATTAACACAAGCCTAAACACACTAGGGACGATGTTTTCATTTACCAGGCCAATTTACCAACTAACATGTGCGTCTTTGGAGTGTGGGAGAAAACCGAAGATCTCTGAGAAAGCCCACGTGGTCACGGGGAGAACGTACATACTCCGTACATACAGTACCCATAGTTGGGCTCAAACCCGGGTCTCAGGCACTGCAAGCACTGTAAGGCAACAACTCTACCGCTGCGCCACTGTGCCATCCTACACAGTCTGTTTTCTCTTTATAGCTCTGATCACTACAAGGATATTTCTCTTTCATATGGGTTCTAATAATTGGCAGATTTACAACACAGAATAGCTGCGATCCAAGGTTTGCATTGCAGAGACATGGCTATGGTGTGATTAGCCACAGAAAACAACCTGGAGGTGTACTGCAAACTACACACTCCGCATAACCCATGGCAATTTAGCTCACACCCCAACCCCCCCCCCCCCCCCACAATTAAATTTATTTACTTTGTCAGAACAAAAAAACAAAAACAGCAGATAATATTTTGTAGAAAATTATCAGTTTAAGCAAAATGGGGTGATTGCTTACTTTCAAGCAGCTATCACAATGAGAAATGTTCTTACAAGATATATATATATATATACACACACACACACACATGCACATATACACAATAATCAATACATTACATTTGAAGTGACATGAGGTAACTAGACCATAATAAGTTATCACCTCTTCCACAGCCAACAATGGACCATTGTGGACTCCACCTTTCCTGGGTCACCGGGTTTTGTTCTGAACCTTTTCATACCTCTAGTTTCCCTCTCCCCTAACTCTCAGTTTGAAGAAGGGTTTCATGACGAAATGTCACCTATTCTTTTTCTCCAGAGATGCTTCCTGACCTGTTGAGTTACTCCAGCATATTGTGTCTATCTTCGGTTTAAACCTGCATCTGCAGATCCTTCCTACACATAGAGCAAAGTGAAGTACACAGTGCCACCAAAACACAACGGCCATGTCTCTGTGCTCGGGTGTGGGCAAGTTGGGCTGAAGGGCCTGTTATATGTCTCTATGGTGGTTTGGTTTCACAGCCTGATGGTCACTGGGAAGATGCTTATATTCAGAGAGTGGTAGCGGTGTGGAATGAGCTTCCAGTGGAAGTGGTGGCGGCAGGTTCGTTGGTATCATTTAAAAATAAATTGGATAGGCATATGGATGAGAAGGGTATGGAGGGTTATGGTATGAGTGCAGGCAGGTGGGACTAAGGGAAAAAAGTTGTTCGGCACGGACTTGAAGGACCGAGATGGCCTGTTTCCGTGCTGTAATTGTTATATGGTTATATGCTGTTCTTGATCTTAGAAACTTCAATGTCTAGAGAATAGGAGTCAAAGGACACGAGGTCAAAGAATTATTTTCAATAACTAATTTAGCTGGGAGATACAATTGTCTGGATAGATTCTATGAAAGCTGATAACATACACAGTTTTTAGAGATTAATCAAAAGACATTGTTCAAGATTCAGTTGCAATTGGAATCTCTTCATACAATGTCAAGGCCAACACTCTTAGTAACAAGAAACTGGAGCAAACCTTCGACCCCTCGATCCTGCACTGCCATTCAATGGAATGGCCCAAGCCTCCCTAACCATACAGGACTGCTGGAAGAATGCAGCAAGTCAAGCAGCATCTGTGGAAAGAGAAACCAGTCGGCATTTTGGGCCAACCACCCTTCTTCACAACAGGGAGGGGGGTGGGGTGTATTTGCAGTGAAAACAGAGCTGGACAGAAGAGCGAGGTGTAAGTCGGAGTAAAAAATCAAACAGTTGGAGGAACTCAGTGGGTGAAGCAGCGTCTGTGGAAGCAAAGATACAGTCAGTGTCCTGGATCAATGCTCCAACGTAGGACAATACGACACAGGAATAATGTCCAATCTGAACATGACACGTTAATCAAATCTCCTCTGCCTGCACATGATCCATATTCCTCTGCTTGTCTAAAAGCCTCAACGCCCACAATCTTATCCAGCACAATCCCTGGCAGCATTAAAGCTGTACTCTCCAGTCTTTGTTATTTCACCTCTGGGAACAAGGTTCTGACTGTCTACCCTACCTATGGCCCTCATCATGTTATACACCTCTATCATGTCTCTCCTCAAACACCAACGTTCCAGAGAAAACAATCCAAGCTTGTCCAACTTCTCCTTGTGGCTAAAATCCTTTAATCCGGGCAACTTTCTGGTAAACCTCTTCTGCACCCTCTCCAAAGTCTCCACATCCTTCCTCTAATGCAGCAACCAGAACAGCACTAAACTATTCACAGCACAAGCGAGGACATTTTAGAGCACACTCTGCTTGGAGTTTCATAAGGGAACTTATCGTAAAGGAAACATTAGGTGGTAGGGACCGCAACATGATACGTTTTAATCTACAATTTGAGAGGGAGAAGGGAAAATCGGAAGTGTCAATATTACAGTTGAACAAAGGAGACTATGTTGGCATGAGGGAGGAGCTGGCCAAAGTTGACTGGAAAGGCACCCTAGCAGGGATGACGGTGGAACAGCGATGGCAGGTGTTTCTGGGTATAATCCAGAAGATGCAGGATCATTACATTGCAAAGAGGAAGAAAGACTCTACGGGGGGTAAGAGGCGACCGTGGCTGACAAGGGAAGTCAAGGACAGTATAAAAATAAAAGAGAGGACGTGCAACATAGCAAGGGTGAGTGAGAAGCCAGAAGATTGGGCAACTTTTAAAGAGCAACAGAAGATAACTAAAAAGCCAATACGGGGGCGAAAAGATGAAGTATGAAGGTAAGCTAGCCAAGAATATAAACGAGGATAGTAAAAGCTTCTTTAGGTATGTGAAGAGGAAAAAAAATTAGTTAAGACAAATGTGGGTCCCTTGAAGAGAGAAACTGGTGAATTTATTATAGGGAACATGGAAATGGCAGACGAGTTGAACGAGTTTGGTTCTGTCTTCACTAAGGAAAACACAAACAATCTTCCTGATGTACTGGGGACAGACCTAGCGTGATGGAGGAACTGAAGGAAATTCACATTAGTTAGGAAATGGTGTTGGGTGGACTGAAGGCTGATAAATCCCTAGGTAGGGCCTGACGGTCTACATCCCAGGGTAATCAAGGAGCTGACTCTAGAAATCATGGACGCATTGATAATCATTTTCAAATGTCCTATAGATTCTGGACCAGTTCCAGTTGATTGGAGGGTAGCTAATGTTATCCCACTTTTCAAGAAAGGTGGGAGAGAGAGAGCAGGGAATTATGGACCAGTTATCCTGACATCAGTGGTGGGGAAGATTCTAGAGTTGAAGATGGAGGAGCAGCACATTTGGATGGGTCCAAATCAGCATGGATTTACGAAGGGGAAATCATGCTCGACAAGCCTTCTGGAATGTTTTGAGGATGTAACAAGTAAAATGGACAAGGGAGGTGGATGTGGTGTAACTGGGCATTCAGAAAGCCTTTGATAAGGTCCAACAGGAGATTAATGGGCAAAATTAGAGCATATGGCACTGGGGGTAGGGTATTTAAATGGTTAGAAAATTGGTGGGCATCAGGAAACAAAGAGTAGGGATTAAGGGGTCACTTTCAAAATGGCAGGCAGTGATTAGTCGGGTGCTGCAAGGCTTGGTGCTGGGACCACAGCTATTTACAATACACATCCATGATTTAGATGAAGGAATTAAAAGTAACATTAGCAAATATGCAGATGACACAAAGCTGGGTGGCAGCCTGAGCTGTGCAGGGGATGCTATGAGGAATCAGAGTGACTTGGACAGGGTGGGTGAGTGGGCAGATGCATGGCAGATGCAGTATAATGTGGATAAATGTGAGGTTATCCATCTTGGTGGCAAGAACGGGAAGGCAGGTTATTATCTGAATGGTGTCAAGTTAGGAAAAGGGGAAGTACAATGAGACCTGGGTGTCCTAGTACATCAGTTAATGAAAGTAAGCATACAGGTACAGCAGGCAGTGAAGAAAGCTAATGGCATGTTGGCCCTCATAACAAGTTGAGTATAGGAGCAAAGAGGGCCTTCTGCAGTTGTACAGGGCCTTAGTGAGACCACATCTGGAGTATTGTATGCAGTTTTGGTCTCCTAATTTGAAGGAGAACATTCTTGCTATTGAGGGAGTGCAGCGTAGGTTCATGAGGTTAACTCCCGGGATTGCGGGACTGTCATATGATGAAAGAATGGAGCGGCTGGGCTTGTATTCACTGGAATTTAGAAGGATGAGAGGGGATCTTATAGAAATATATAAAATTACTGAGGGATTGAACACGCTAGATGCAGGAAATATGTTCCCGATGTTGGGGGATTCCAGAACCAGGGGCCACAGTTTAAGAATAAGGGGTAGGCCATTTAGAACTGAGATGAGGAAAAACCTTTTCACACAGAGTTGTGAATTTGTGGAATTCGCTGCCTCAGAAGGCAGTGGAGGCCGATTCACTGCATGCATTCAAAAGAGAGTTAGTAAGAGTTCTTAGGGCTAGCGGAATCAAGGGGTATAGGGAGAAGACAAGAAGGGGGTACTGATTGTGGATGGTCAACATGATCACATTGAACGGCAGTGCTGGGTCGAAGGGCTGAATGGCCTACTCCTGCACCTATTGTCTATATATCTATGAATTCAAACATGGGTCTCATAAACTTTAAGCGAGTGTGGATAAACATGCCAAGGAGCCAGAACAATCTTTCTTCCAGGTCTGTTAAAACCACTAATAAATGTTCCACATTCCCCACCACAGAAATGCCAGCAAAACACAAACTGATGTGTGGGAACGCTAATCATTTCAGCAGAAACGTATTCAAACATTACTTCAGTTTCTCCTACTCTTTAAACTAAACAAACCCTTTGAACTGAAATCTTAAATGTCAGTTGTTGTTCTAAACTTGACTAAACAGAGCAGGGTTTACTGGTGACGGAAAGACTGCTTTCTTTATAAAAATGTTAGTTCTACTTCGTGACGGCAAAAGCAACAACTGCGGTTTTAAGTCTGTTCCTTGGTTACTTCCGAGAGTCACATGATCGGGCAGCTTGCGTAGATTCTGGAGCAGGAATATGCTCAGAAACTGTTTACGATTATTAAAGACATAGAAACGTAGAAAATAGATGGAGGAGTAGGCCATTCAGTCCTTCGAGCTAGCACTGCCATTCATAACGATCATGGCGAATCATCCAAAATCAGTACCCTGTTCCAGCTTTCCCCCCCATATCCCTTGATTAGCTAAATCTAACTCTCTTGAAAACATCTGTGAAAGAGCTGAGCCTGGGCAGATTATCACCAAGCACAGTTGAAAAGTGGAAACGCAACAGGAATGTTCATGCACATAATGAATGTTCAGAGAAAAATTCCTTCTGTGCATAACCCAATATTTTTGGAAAGTAGTTCTTGAACAAATAGTTCTCGAATGTCAGAAGTCAGTCCCTAGAGGACCTTTTACAAATTCTTCCCAGGATAAAAATGACCGGAAAAAAAAGAAAAATGTGCACTTTGCTCTCGCAGTGAATAAACAAGAATGTTTTCACACATGGCAATATACACTATTTATTTTAAATGACTGAAATTACCAAACTTTAACAAAATATTTTTTTATCAAGTGTACAATTTAATACTGCTGAAAATTTAAAAAATGCAGAGGCAGTTAAGAATTTCCCAGTTTTGTACGTTACATTTGAAATATATATCTATTCATGAATTCAGGAATAAGGTTCAGAGATTAAAATCTCTCTTTTTGGCATGGAAATTTGTTTTGTGTTTTTTTAAAGTTAACGGGGTTACTCAACCCGAAACGTCACCTATCCATGTTTTCCACAGATGCTGCCTGACTGACCCGCTGAGTTACTCCAGCACTCTGTGAAACGTCACCTATCCATGTTCTCCACAGATGCTGCCTGACCCGCTGAGTTACTCCAGCACTCTGTGAAACGTCACCTATCCATGTTCTCCACAGATGCTGCCTGTCCCGCTGAGGTACTCCAGCATTTTGTGTCTATCTTCAGTTTAAACCAGCATCTGCAGTTCTTTCCTACACAAGGAAATAACTCATTAGAGATTGTGGAAAATTCAATCTGCCAAACGGGAATTTTCACCTTTATATAGGTGACCCGTGTTACAGTGAAAGGCCTGGACAGAGTGGATGTGGAGAGAATGCTTCCAGTAGTGGTAGAGTCTAGGACCAGAGGGCACAGCCTCAGAATAAAAGGACGGTCCTTTAAGGGCCTGTCCCACTTTCCTGAATTATTCACGAATTCTCCTGAGTTATTCACGAATTCTCCCGAGTTTTCAAACTTGCAGAATGTTCGTAACGAGTCCATAGGAGGCCGTGGATATATCGTAGCGGCTCGTTATGCCAGCCGTAGGTACTAGGGGCATCAGGTAAGTCGGGACGTTTTTCCGGCCTGATGAAAAATGTCCACTAGTAAAAAAATAGCCGCGAGTACCAACAGCTGGCATAACGAGCCGCTACGATATAACCACGCACTCCCACGGCCTCCTACGGACTCGTTACGAACATTCGGCGTGTTTGAAAACTTGGGAGAATTCGTGAATAACTCAGGAGAATTCGTGAATAACTCGGGAAAGTGGGTCAGGCCCTATAGGAAGATGATGAGGAGGAATTTCTTTAGTCAGGGGGTGGTGAATCTGTGGAATTCTTTGCCACAGGCGGCTGTGGAGGCCAAGTCAATGGATATTTTTAAGGCAGAGATTGACAGATTCTTGATTAGTACGAGTGTCAGGGTTATGGGGAGAAGGCAAGAGAATGGGGTTAGTAGGGAGTGATAGATCAGCCATGATTGAATGGCGGAGTAAACTTGATGGGCCGAATGGCCTAATTCTGGTCCTGGAACATGAATTTATCGGGAGAGGGCGCTGCATTCCAAGAAAGCGGTACATTATGTGATTCTCCATAATGCAAAGCCGTGTCGAGTCAAGCCAAGAGTCCAGCCAAGAGCGTTATATTGTCATATATCCCAAAATGGAAGTAATAAACATTTTACTCGCACACTCCAGAAATGGGAATTTTAAAAAAAATATTTATTTTTCACATAAATTATGTGACAGCGAATTCTATTCCATTTTGGGTAGCGATTTCTAGCTGCATTTACGGGACTCGTAGGACCAGATAATGTTGAATCTAAAGCAGGAATATTCTCCAAAACTGTTTACAGTTATTAAAGCATTTGTGAAATACTGGAGTCCTGGACAAATTAGCTCCAAGCACAGTTACACTGGGAAAGTGGAGATGCCAAAGCAATGTTTATTTCTCAATGCTTGAAGAAAAATTCCTTTTGTGCAGAACTAAAGCACAAATATTTGAGAAAGAGTATAACCATAAACAGTTTTACAACATAAGCTACAAATATGGGCCATTTAATTCTGCGGTTTGTAGGAACGTCCTCTCAGAGGAGGTGAATTTCTGGGATTCTTCGCCCCCAAGGGTGGTGCCGGCCAAGTCCGTATGTATTTAAGTAGAAATAGATGAAGGATTTGTGGGGAACTAGTGCAGAAGAGGAGAGGAAGCCCGCATGGTCAGCCAGGGTATTGAATGGTGAGCAGAACACAAAGTGCTGGAGTACCTCATCGGGTCAGGCAGCATCTCAGGACGACATGGGTAGGCAGCCATTTGTCAGTCAGAGTCTGACCTGCTGAGTTACTCCAGCACTTTGCATTATACGCACGATTCCAGCATCTGCAGTTCCTTATGTCTACATATTGGAGAGCAGTGCAGAATTGAGGAAATTCCTCCTCATCTTTCTAAAGGTACGTCCTTTTATTCTGAGGCTGTACCCTCTGCTCCTAGACTCTCCCACTAGTGGAATGATCCTCTCCACATCCACTCTATCCAGGCCTTTCACTTCTCGGGAATTTTCAATGAGGTCTCCCCTCATCCTTCTAAACACCAGCGAGCACAGGCCCAGTGCCATCAAACGCTCATCATACATCTTGTCTCCAATTATAGGGAGAGTTGTGCAGACATTCTGGCATACATTCACACCACCCTGCTATCACTGCAGCTGAAGGGTTATCTCAACAATGATTTCCTCCTGCAACAAGATGCCTTTAAGAATAAGGGGTCGGCCATTTAGAACGGAGATGAGGAAACACTTTTTCACACAGAGAGTTGTGAGTGTGGAATTCTCTGCCTCAGAGGGCAGTGGAGTTCTTAGGATACTTTCAAGAGAGAGCTAGATAGGGCTCTTAAAGATAGTGGAGTCAGGGGATATGGGGAGAAGGCAGGAACGGGGTACTGATTGGGGATGATCAGCCATGATCACATTGAATGGCGGTGCTGGCTCGAAGGGCTGATTGGCCTCTACTCTTGTACCTATTGTCTATTGCCTTTGTTTGAAGTACTGATGTGGGGTAGAAGTTTGCAACCTTCACGTGGTCTGCCCTGCTTCGACTAATGCAATCAACCCGACGTGCACAAACGGAAGATCAAATAGAACAAGTTGTCCAACAACTTTAGGCTGTGCACGCCACACGAAAGACGAAGACGTACTGATGTAATATGACCTATATCAAAACTTGCCGAAATAAGTTTGTACAACCTGGCCCATGACATTTTAATTGGTTAGTCTTTGGAGAACACAATTATATTGGGGAAGCTGTTGTAATTCTGGGGGGTGTTTCCAAGATGGCGCCCAACTCAGGTGACTACTTGTGCACTATTCACAGGAGTGGAGTGGTAATCACACATCACCATCACTCCACACTTTGAAATCTCTGTCTACGACAGCAACATTTCTTACTTTCACCGCACATTACCCCTTTATCCTGTATCTGCACACTATGGACGACTCAAATGTAATCATGTATTGTCTTTCCGCTCACAGGCTAGCATGCAACAAAAGCTTCTCACTGTACCTCGGTACACGTTATAATAAATTAAACTGATACTCTACTTTTATAACAGAAAATGATGGAAAAACACAGCAGTTTCCGCTGATCTTAGGACGTTCAGCTTCTGGGGAAAGAGAGAAAGTTAATGGTTCAGCTCGAAGAGCCCTCAAATGTTGCGTGGTAGATTAGATGAAGGCAGGTGACCACCCGAGGAACAGTACTTACGTCATTAGATGTTCTGGGGCAACTGCCTAGGGTCTAAAATGTACAGGGATGGAACTCCAATGTGAATAAATCACTGGGAGAAGAGAAACAGCCAAAATGCAACTGCAATGTCATCTTAAAAGCAGAATAATACAAGAATATGGCGTTAATTGACGTGCGACGATTCATAGCCCGCTAATCACGTTGAATTCAGCTTGCTTTAATGTTTTGGTTCATAACGTCAGTGGTCAACTGGACAAACAAAGGAGATGAGGAGGAATTTCTTTAGTCAGAGGGTGGTGAATCTGTGGAATTCACTGCCACAGACGGCTGTGGAGGCCGTCAATGGATATTTTTAAAGCGGAGATTGATAGATTATCGATTAGTGCGGGTGTCAGGGGTTATGGGCAAAGGCAGGAGAATGGAGTTGTGGGGGAAAGATAGATCAGCCATGATTGAATAGCAGAGTACACTCGACGGGCCAGTGGCCTACTGCTGCTCCTAGAGCATGCTGAGCAAAGGTGTTGGTTCGAGCACAGCTACCTGTTGACTGGTCCTCTCTAGGGAAGATCTGCCGATGTAGCAGGACACGCCCCTTAACCCATGACGTCACGTGACAGTCATCGTAACCACTGACGAGGGTTCGACAGTTAAGTGGTCTGACCATCAGGTGACGCCACAAACGTATGAATAAATCAGAGCCGTTTTCTTTGGCCAGTGAACGAATCTCTGCTGGGCTGACAGCAGGCTTGACCTCAGCATCAAGGGCCAATGAGGCAATCCTTTCCACGCCTTATGCTCCTGCCGTTACTGCTCACTGCCATGTTCTCCCAACACTTAAAACTTGCCAACCAATACAAAAGCCATTGCTTAGATGAGGCACCAGACATCGCCAGGTTCCGGTGAATTTACGAAAGGGATGAAAACCAGTGAGAACCAAACACAAAACAATTGAAAGGTTCTATCATCCAACCTGCACCAATATTCCTTCTAATGGAAAAGACAAAGATGTTTGAATTCCCATAACCTGCATCACTTGGTTCAATGGTGTCAATGGTAAAATATTCCACTCCACTGATATAGATGAGATTATATCATGCCTCAAGTACGCCATTCATTTTCCGACACAGAACAGGGTGGTGAATCTGTGGAATGCATTGCCACAGACCGCTGTGGAGGCCAAATCATTGGGTATTTTTAAGACGCAGATTGACAGATTGTTGATTAGTACGGGTTTCATGGTTTACATGGAGAAGGCAGGAGAATGGGGTCGAGAGGGAGAGATAGCTCAGTCATAATTGAATGGCAGAGTAGCCTCGATGGGCCGAATGGCCTAATTCTACACCTATCACTTATGAACTCATACTCGTAACTGTCACTGTATGTCATGTTGTTACTTGTGGGCAGAGCACCAAGGCAAACGCCTTGTATGTGAATACTTGGCCAATAAAATTACTTAAGAAAGTATCTTAGAAACTTGGTTTGCTCCAGCCGCATAGGTACAATTAAATGTCCCCTCACCTGGCCACAGTTGAAGCAGGTAATGCAACACCTCTATGTGTTTCTTGAAGTCCAAGGCACTGGCCAACTCCTCGGAGTCTATGAAGACCCTGTTGCTATGGTTGAAAGCCTCCTGTCTCTGGCTTAAAAGTACCGGCCCAAAGCACACGGCCAAGTTCTGGCACGTCATCTTATTGACCTCATGGAATGAAGCTACAAGTTTCAGATGATCCAGCAGCATCTTCAGTGTTGCCTATGAGTAAAGAGAACAACAAAATGGATGCTAAAAGCAG
Source organism: Raja brachyura (assembly GCA_963514005.1). Next base: position 76,124,150 of record OY740790.1, read on the forward strand.
GAAATCTGAGGACTAAATAAAACCCAGGCATTCAAAACATCTTGCTTTTAGCACCATATTATGCCAGTGGCAGTTTAGGTACACACACACACACCCAAAATATGATTAATTGAACATACATGAAGGGTCTCGACTCGAAACGTCACCTATCCACGTTCTCCACAGATGCTGCCTGACCCGCTGAGTTACTCCAGCACTCTGTGAAACGTCACCTATCCATGTTCTCCTCAGATGCTGCCTGACCCGCTGAGTTACTCCAGCACTCTGTGAAACGTCACCTATCCATGTTCTCCACAGATGCTGCCTGACCCGCTGAGTTACTCCAGCACTCTGTGAAACGTCACCTATCCATGTTCTCCTCAGATGCTGCCTGACCCGCTGAGTTACTCCAGCACTCTGTGAAACGTCACAGAGATTCGGGATTCTCAGCGAATTTCTCTTAAATAGATGTTCCTTTCTGAAACCATACTTACTAGTTGTTTCTGCAAGGGGAAATATCCTCCTAGTGTCTGCCCTGTTGAATCAGTCTGAAGAAGGGTATCGACCCCAAAACGTCATCAGTCCATTCCTCCACAGATGCTGTTAGAACTGCTGAGTTCCCCCAGCACTTTGTGCTTTGCTGAAGGTTCCAGTATCTGCAGTTCTTTGTGCCTCCATTTAGCAACAAACAAGAATGCCTGCTTCACTTCACATATTCAATTTTTTAAATAAATAAGCACAAATAGTAAGATTGAACGAGAACTTACCAGTTCGAAGGTTGATCTTTATTTCATGAGGAGTTGCGGTGAGGGATTTCGTGAAGAGCCCGCCGGCACGCATGCGCGACATTCTTCAAAGTAGCGGTGTGGAATCACAGAAACAACAACAGAAATGATTTGGCATAGTAAGATTAAAGAGACTCTAATTACCAGTTGAGTATGATCGAGGGTTGGGAGCGGAGGGCACGAAATCCCTCACCGCAACTCCTCATGAAATAAAGATCAACCTTCGAACTGGTAAGTTCTCGTTCAATCTTACTATTTCATTTCGGAGTCACGTGGGTGACTTCGTGAAGACTTCAAAGCTTCTGTGATTACACGCCCTGGACCACGTCCATGCTGACACACCACTAGCAAGGATGGATGGGAGTAAACAAGTTGATGAAACCAGGTTATACTGAAACACAAAGAATATTTATTAATAACACAGCAAAATCCCCTTATTCGGGGACATCCCCACGTTCTTGCCCGGCGTTCAGCACGGCCTCCGCGAACTGTAGGGGAGCAGCAACAGGCTTATTATAGAACCGCTGGAAAACAGCTTCGTTCGCCCATCCTGCTGTGGCGAGAATATGGTCCATGGGCACCTCCATGACCCTCGCCGCCGACGTAGATGCAGCCCTGGTGGAGTGAGATTTGAACACATTAGTGTCAATACCTGACTTACCCAAGACGATCCGAAGCCATCTGGATATCGTCTGGACTGTCACTCGATGGTGAGGTCTTTTATGAGTGACAAGCAGGTATTGCTCCATTCCTCTGATGCTCCTCGTCACCTTGACGTAGTAACGGATATGAGTGGCTAAACATAGCCGAGCATCTGCGGGGTATGCCGGGAACTTCAGCTGCAGCCCTGTGCTCCCAGGTCTATGCTGCTTAAGTAGCTCATCAATGAAAAAGACTACTTCTCCAGGGGTAGACGTCATCCTGTCAATACGGAGTTTGTGGAGCGTCTGAACCCGCTGTGCTGAAGTCAGCGCTAGTAACATCACCAGTTTCATGGTGAGTTTGTCCAGCTGTAACCCTTCCATGGGTGACCACGTCCTGAGCAGGGTTAGTACATCCCTGACATCCCAGGTGATGTTATAGCGTGGTGTAGGCGGATTCAAATTGAATATACCCCGCATTAGCCTGGACACTAGCCTGTTTGATCCGACCTCGATGTTGAGGTAGAATGACAGCGCACTCCTGGCGCTGTTGATGGCACTGTAACTCAAGTGTTCATCGTGGTGCAACCCCGCGAGGAATTCCAGGACGTCGGCTATGGAGACATCATCATAGGTGATGCGAGAGCGGCTGCAGTAGGCTTCCCACTTGGCGATGTGGGAGAGGTATCTTCGCCTGGTTGACTCTCGACATGATGCCCCAATGGTGTTCATGGTCCGGGTGGAGAGACCATACTGCAACCATGGCCTGGTCAGAACCTGCAAGCCAGTAATTTTAAATAGGCATGGCAGGGGTGTGACTCCCCTGAGACAGGGTGAGAAACCAATTGCGGGCAACCCTCTAAAGGGACCCAGGGTTGACTAAGCATGTCAAAGACCACCGGATACCAAGGCTGTGTGGGCCAGTCGGGTATGATAAGAATGCCCCGAGCGGCATCCATCTTGATTTTTTGTAATACCCGACTGATGAGGCAAAACGGGGGGAATGCGTAGAAAAACCAACTCCCCCAGTCTAGCGAGAATGCATCCATCGCTAATGCCCCAGGATCTGGTTCCCATGAAACGTATGTTGGTACCTGATGGTTCAACCGTGACGCAAAAAGGTCAATATCCGGTTGACCAAATTTGGCTGCAATTTTGGCAAATATTTGAGGATGCAACATCCACTCAATATTATCGTTAAACTTGCGTGACCTGGTGTCTGCCAGAGTATTAAGCCTACCTGGCAAATAGGTGGCTGAAATCCAAATATCCCGATCAATACACCAGAGCCAAATGGTATTAGCCAATTTGTCACAAGAGACTGACCTGGTACCGCCCATATGGTTTAAATATGCCACCGCCGTGGTGTTGTCTATTTGGAGACGGACATGAGCTCCACCGAGATTGGAACAATAAGCCCGCAGTCCGTGAAATGCTGCAAGCAGCTCCAAATAGTTTATCCCTTGCGATAGCAACATGCTAGCTTCAAGGGTGTCCCACCTGCCCCCACAACTAGAACAGCTGTCCGTAGCTCCCCAGCCTTGGGAGCTTGCGTCAGTTTGCAAATATACCACCGGATTGGGCACAATAATGGGTTTGAATGACCTGCCAATATTGGACACCCACCATTGTAGCTCAACCTCAGCATCAGGAGGCAGCCGCATTGGTCTGTCGAAATGACCAGCGTTCTTTTTCAACGCGGCAATCTTGGCTCTTTGCAAATTTTGATAATGCAAAGGCCCAAATTGGGCTGCCGGAAACAATGCTACGATTTTGCCAATCACCTTAGCTGTTTGCCGGATAGATGGTATACTGGCGAATGCAAGATCCTGACATGCGTGGGTGACATCCTCAACCTTGTTAGTTGGTATGGTGGCCCTCATTCGATTGGAATCCACCGTGAAGCCCAGATAATCCATAACCTGGGACGGGCAGAACTTGGACTTGTCTGGATGGACAATAAACCCCAGCCGCTGAAATATCGTGACAGTGGCCGAAACCGCCCTCTCAGCTGCCTCCAGGGTTTTGCCAATAATCAGGATATCATCCAAATAGGCCATTACAAGATGTTGTTGTTTTCGTAATTGGGCCATAATAGGCTTGAGCAATTTAGTAAACAGCCTAGGGGCGGTTGTAAGCCCATTTGGCAAAGCCCTGTATTGCCAGAGCTGACCCATCCAAACAAATTTCAGAAACTTCCGGTGATGTTACCGAATGGATACTGAATAGTATGCATCTTTTAAATCAATGCATGCCATAAAGCAACCATGCGAAATCAGTGATTTGGCTGTCTCAAAAGTGTCCATTTTAAAATGAGTGTATGTTACAAAAGTATTCAGCTGGGTCAAGTCAATAATCACTCGACAACCTCCATCCTTTTTTGGTCTAGTAAAGATATTGGAGACAAATTCAATAGGTTCGTGCATAGTTTTCTCTATCACGCCTTTTTGTTCCAAACGAAAAATTTCAGCTGTGCCTGCTGCCTGTTCAACGGCAGACAGCGTAAACTTCCGTTTAGGCATATGCTGGGATGGAGGAATGTCCCCGTGAATAAACTCAATAGTATGACCCCGAATATTCTGCAAAATAAACTCATCTGAAGTAACAGTCTCCCATGCCTCAGAAAAGAACCGGTCGCCCTCCAACATGTGAAGTTAAAGGAACAGGAAAAAGAAAACCAGACCGCCTTACCTCCATGGTCACCGGCGGTCCTTGACATGTTTGGGTGGCCGCGGAGGTGCTGGGTTGGGTTGATGGTGGGGTGGCTTCATTTTCCACTGGGGTCGTTGTGGACCTGACCCCAAAAAAGACCGCTGCTGCTGGCCCTGTTGATATCGGTGTGGTGTCGCACCATATGATCTGGCTGCTGAAGCGGCCGAGCCTCGCGGTCGAGCAGGTGGAGCTTTTGGCACCGACGGTCTGGGGGCGATCTGAGACCGCATGAGTCCCACCGTCTTGGCTACCTCGTCAAGCTCTTTGACTCTCTTCGGAAGGTCCTCTCCGAAGAGTTGTCGGGGCGGCGGTGGCGGTGGTGGTTTGCACAACCCAGCGAACTTAGAGTTGATGGATGGACGGATGCTGTTTTTGCGGAAGGCATTGATTTCATGTTGAGTGGCACACAAAAGTGCCAAAGCATCCTCCTGGTCCAACGAGAGATCACCACCATCGACCGACCGCGCAAAGGCGGTAATACCGGCCGTGAGGAGTTTTAAAATCCGCTGGAGCTTCAGCTCCTGATGGCGGATTGCCACGCCGATGTTGCCCCATATGGGCGTATTGACCACAGGCACATTGAGGGCATTGCAGTTGGAGGGAGGTTTGTGGCGATGAATGGCCTGCGAGAGGACTTCCTCCTGGAGCTGGTGGTTCGTAAGGTAGTCCACCGTGGCGGCCAGCTTGGGGTGAAGCGAAGTCCAGTTGTGACCGGGGCAGCGAATTTTGCCGCTACATCCAGTAGCTCTTCTGTCGGTGGCTCCGATAGAGCTGGTGTAGGGTCAAATCCTTCTTCCTCCGGTAGTTCGCTGACGATGGAGGCTGGTGAGACGGCCCTGTGCCTGTCGATGTTGGTGGACGCTTGCTGCTGTTGATTATGGAGCAGAAGCTCCAGCAGCCGCTCCATACGGTCAATACGCCCACCACCCTGAACACTCGAGTGGTCGGAGTCCTCCGGCTCAGAAAAATTGCCGAGGCTCCTGTCATCGGCCCGCACCTCGTCGAGGTGATCTCGGTGCCGGAAGTTGTCGCTATCGGCCGCCGAAGCGAAACCGCGCGATTCCCGCGTGGGAGAGGTGTTCAACCGCCTCCGTTTAGCGGGAGCGGAAGCCGTTGCCACAAAGGGCCCTGACGGCTTGGGGTCGACTCCAGCAGAAGCATGGAGCGACGCCCGCGCGGGCTTGCCGGCTGTCCACATCGTGGACGATGCCGACGCATGGTCTCGTCCACCCATCCATGGGGGACTCGGCGACCGAGGCGGGACCGTACCCAAGCCCCCCGTCCCGGCGGCGGGGTTTGGGAGTTGGGTGGCAGACCTCACAGACCCAGGTCCCGCCGTTGCACCAGACCGCAACTCGGCGGCAGGTGAAGCCTTAGCCCGTACCGGGTTAGGCTTACGGGCTCCTCCCCTGCCCTTCATCGAAGGGCTAGCGGAGGGGGGTCGTGCAGCCGCACGAGACCCCTTCCCCGTGGTCGCCGCTGGCGACCTGAATGTGGCAGGGTCCACCTGTTCGGATGGCACCCCGTTGTCGTCCTCCACGAACTCCTCCTCGGAGCTGTGGCGAGTCAGCGGGTCCCGACCTGCGGAAGCAGGAGTCATCGGTTTCCCCGCCTTTCTCCCGGCCCCAGGTATAAACGATGATGAGGGCGCCGGGCCGGTCGAACGACGACTTCGACCAGACATTTCCAACGAAACTCCAATCCACGCCCTTGCTGAAAGACAAACAGACAGCAAGGGCCAACCAACTTAAGGTTAGTTTCACTTACCTAAGAGGTTCCTTATGAAGGGCTGGCGGGGAGCGCACCCCACCGCCAGCCGTCGGCAGCAATGCGTTGCGACGATATGTCGCGCATGCGTGCCGGCGGGCTCTTCACGAAGTCACTCACGTGACTCCGAAATGAAATAGAACACAGCTTCATGGCAGAAGTTATCCATTCAATGCTGTTAAAAGGACTTCCTTTTAAAGGCTCGAAAAAAAGTAGATGACTTCAAATCAAAAAAGCCACTGTTATTCAATAACCTCTTTTAAGTTCACATGCCAGCTTTATATAAGCAATTTTATAACACAGAAAACAGAGTTTTCTCTCACAACTTGCATACTGTGCTGACTTCAAACATATCCTATTTTACTGGACAGGGTGAAACTAAATATTGAAGTGTGTGTTAAGCTAGTTTAATTTTATTGTACAAAGAGGTCAGTGTTTGCAATGCTGGCAGAAATGGAAGCCACTTATAGTAGCTACATACCAACACATCCTTCGTTCCAGAAAGTTATCCAAGTCAATTTCAGATTATTGCTGGTATCCAAAGAATGCAAAGGAACAAAAACCAGTGATAAGAATGTTTGAGCTGGATGAGTGAAAAACACATCAATAATGTGACAGGCAGTGTGCACTGTAAGGTCTGTAAATACACCACAGGCCTCTCGGCTTCAATGACAGCGTGTCATTAGCAGCAAACTTAAAGGTTCCCACTTCATGTGCAAAGCTCACTGGATAGTAAAAGAGATACGAAGGAAGGTAAAGCACAGAAAAGGGCTGCTCATCAACACGCTTGTGAATCTGTGAAATCCATTGCCACAGACGGCGGTGGAAGCCAAGTCAATAGATATATGGACGGCGGAGATAGATAGATTCTTGATTAATATAAGTGTATGGGGTTATGGGGAGAAGGCAGGAGAATGAGGCTGAGAGGGAAGGAGAAATCAGCCATTATTGAAAAGCGGAATAGACTTGATGGGCCAAATGACCTAATTCATGCAAGGATATGGATCTCTGGAGGGCTTGGACACGCTAGAGGCAGGAAACATGTCCCCGATGTTGGGGGAGTCCAGAACCAGGGGCCACTGTTTAAGAATAAGGAGTCATCCATTTAGTACGGAGACGAGGAAACACTTTTTCTCACAGAGAGTGGTGAGTCTGTGGAATTCTCTGCCTGAGAGGGGTGGAGGCAGGTTCTCTGGATGCTTTCAAGACAGCTAGATAGGGCTCTTAAAAATAGCGGAGTCAGGCGATATGGGGAGAAGGCAGGAACGGGGTACTGATTGGGGATGATCAGCCATGATCACATTGAATTGGTTTAAAGGGGCAAATGGCCTACTCCTGTATCTATTGTCTATTGTACAAGCCCAGCCGTTCCATTCTCTCAACATATTACAGTCCCGCCATCCCGGGAATTAACCTTGTAGACCTACGCTGAACTCCCTCAATAGCAAGAATTTCATTCCTCAAATTAGGGGACCAAAACGGCACAAAATACTCCAGGTGTGGTCTCACGAGGGCCCTGTACAATTGCAGGACCTCTTTGCTCCTGTACTCAACTTCTCTTGTTATAAAGGCCAACATGCCATTCGCTTTCTTCACTGCCTGCTGTACCTGCATGCTTACTTTCATAGACTGATGAACAAGGACCCCCAGACCCCGTTCTACTTTCCCTTTACCCAACTTGACGCCATTTAGATAGTAATCTGCCTTCCTGTTTTTGACATCAAAACGGATAACCTCACATTTATCCACATTAACCTTCATCTGCCATGCATCTGCCCACTCCCCCAACCTGTCCAAGTCACCCTGCATTCTCATAGCATCCTCCTCACAGCTCACACTGCCAGCCAGCTTTGTGTCATCTGTAAATTTGCTAATGTTACTTTGAATCACTTCATCCAAATCATTGATGTAATTTGTAAATAGCTGCGGTCCCAGCACCGAGCCTTGCGGTGCCCCACTAGTCCCTGCCTGTCATTCTGAAAAGGACCCGTTAATCCTTATTCTTTGATTGGGGATGATCAGCCAATGATCACAATGAATGGCGGTGCTGGCTCGAAGGGCCGAATGGCCTTCTCCTGCACCTATTTTCTATGTTTCTATGTTTCCTTTTCCATTTAGCGAAAAAATCAGTTCTGCTGAAATTTGCAGTAAACCTTCTATGCTTCAAATAGGTGTAGGAAGGTGCTGCAGCGTAGACATGAAATGGTGGAGTAACTCAGCGGGACAGGTACCAGAGATGCTGCCTGTCCCGCCGAGTTGCTCCAGCATTTTTGTAATTTCTGCCATGTTTCAAATATTTAACTCCAAAATGTTTTTAAAACAACCAAACAGAATTCCCCTAAGGCACAGTCCAACAAGCGGATTTAAAGTGGGCATTACTGCCAACTATGGTCCACAACATTTCATAGAATTTCAGGAGACAAATCAAGGAGTTCAATATTTCCTTTTGTGTTTTGCCTCTCATCACCAAGTGAACATTGACAGAACTTTCTGTGCAACTTGATAAGCAAATACCAAAGTAAAATGTTAGTAAATGACATGATGTTTTGACATCATAGATATCATAAAGCTTTGATCATTGCAAGTTCATTTGACTGTGGGCTTGGAAAGCAGCCATCAGACGAGACTTCAGTCGAAAACACAATGGAACGGCTAATTATTTGAATCTACTGTTGTTTCAAAACAAAATTCAATAACCTGGACCAACAAATGAATTGACCACAGAACTGTACGGCTCAGGAGCAGGCCCTTCAGCCACGATGTCTGTGCTAACCATGGCGCCAATGTAAAATGCACATAATCTATAATCTCTCTAATGCCTAAATACCTCTTAAGCATTGCTCTCATGTCTGTTTCCACCACTTCCCGACAGCATGATCCAGGCAACTACCACATTCAGTGTAAAAAAACTCCCTTTAGTCCCAGTTTAAATCTACACCCTCTGGTATTTGACACTTTCCCCCTGGGAGAAAAAGGTTCTGACTGTCTACCTTACCTATGCCTCCCATAATTCTATATACTTCTACAGTTCACCTTACAGCAGGGTCGGCAACCTTGTTCTGCATAGGGGCGGGGACGCATGTCTGTGAGCGGATGGCGGGCCACATCTATCACGTGTACACATGGATCCCACCCCAGATGGCAGGCATCAAATCACGTGTTCACAGAAGGGAGACAAAAATGCTGGAGAAACTCAGCGGGTGAGGCAACTTCATGCAATCCTTGCATGTCTCACCCGCTGAGTTTCTCCAGCATTTTTGTCTCCCTTCGATTTTTACAGCATCTGCAGTTCTTTCTTAAACGTGTTGACAGAAGGTGCGCGGCCGTGCCGGCGGCTTTGCGCAGGATGCGGTACAGCCAGAGCTTGGCGCTCGGATGACTGCGGGCCAGATGATTTTGGGTTATGGGCTGCAATTGGCCCGGGGGTAGTAGGTTGGCGACCCCCTGCCTTACAGCCTCTGACTTTAGATTAAAAGCCCCCCCCTGATTATTGACTTCACATTTGCATGAACATAGAAGATGAAGATCACATGCCTGGAGTGAACAGAGTGGCCGGGCAGGAAGCAGTGGCACCAAAGGCCGTCTTGTGGCCCTGCTAGCAAGTGGCATGGATGGTGAGCATGAGCCACTGGTTACAATCGCTGCAAACAGGCTCACCTAACTCACAATCCATCAATAATGACCGATAGACCAACACTTTGCTACAATATGCTATTTTAAAGTTATGTTTTCACATCTTCAGCAATATTTGGCCAATTAGTGGAGATTACTCATTTAAGTAACATTAAATAACAAAAGGGTATATGTTCCAATAACGTGGCCATAGCCCAGTAATATACCATATCTAGAGGACAACAATCGGGTGCATTCTGTTACACCAAAACACGATTCAGTTGTACAAATAGTGTGAGTTCCAGAAGTGACATTAATAACAGAAGCAGTCTCTTCATGCTTACCCTCTCCACTTCAGGCAGGCAGTCCAAGAGGCTGGCCGTGTATTCACAGTCACTCAGGTCATTCTCACAACCAGAGGACGTAATCCTGAGGGGTTGCTTCACCATGGTCTCCAAAACCGCTTCATACAGCTGCTTAGTTATTAACGATGATGGCAGTTCCCTCAGGTAATCCTTGAGCACACCTGGACAAGCAAACACAAAGCTAGTTGACCATCCATTTTGCGCCTGTTTAACTCTTATGAATGACAAATAATTGTCCCTGAATCCCTCACTGGTGCAGGACTAGGAAAACAAATAGATTATTGGGTGAAAGAGGAAGAGTAAACACGATGATATGACGGGCAACATTGGTGTAGAGCAAAAGTAGGAGTGCTTTCAATAAATAATTCAGTAAAACAAATCCTAATGGAGCATAAATATGAAAGACCGGTAAGTAGAGACTATAGAATTCACTGATCATTTCCTTTGCAACACAGATAGAGGAAGCCAATATGAAAATGCCAATATCTAAAGCAACACTCAAGCCAGGTGGTTCTGCAATGCAGGAAGTTGCAGAGTTTTGCATGTATCCCGGTCCAACACACAGACCAGACTCCCCATCATTGACTCCATCTACACTTCAAACTGTCCCGGGAACGCAGACAACTTCATCAAAGTCTTCCCCCACCACGGTCATTCCTCCTTCATCCTGCACCGGTCAGGAAGGAGATACAGAAGCAAAAAGAGTGCTCACCACCTGACTCAGGATGAACTTCTTACCGAATTACCATGCTTCTGAACGGTCCTCGTACACACGAGTCCCGATTTTCACTGCAAACATTGGACTTTCTCTGGAACCGTTAAGCTACAGTGCTGGAAACTTTATTCTTTACACGGTTCTATCTATCTGTTGTTCGGCTTGGTGGTATTATCTGATTTAATTCAACAACACGCAAAGCAAAGCTTTCATTGTATCGAGAAAGAGAGCATGACAATAACAAACCTCAACCTGAAATCTAGACATCAGATCTTCATGTTCTCCAACATACAGGAATACAGCACGGTTCAAGCAGTAAACTATTCTATGCAAGTCAGAGGTGGAAACTGCAAAGAAAAAGGTGCTTTCACATCAGCTCTCACACTTGACCAAAATCTGTGCCAAGCTTTGAAAGGGTGAGAGGAGGAGGAGGAGGAGGAGGAGGAGGAGGAGGAGGAGGAACAAAGTTGGATACAGGCTTCTTCAATTAAGACATTTGCCAGTGTGATGCCTAGGCTGCTGCCAATGATGGGACCTGCATCCAGGGTTAGAAGTTTGGAATTGCGTTGGGTAACACGGTTTAGTTTGAAATAAAGTCCAGGAAGAAGCACAGAACTGACGATGACAAGAGCACAAAGTTTATGACAAGGTTAAAGAGAAGGGCTTTAGATTTTAAAATGTAACTAGCACTAATAATCCTAACATTAGTTATAAAACCAACTTTTTAGCCAGAGGGTAGTTAATCTGTGGAATTCGTTGCAACAGAGGGCTGTGCAAGTCATCCATGGATATTTTTAAGGCAGAGACAAACAAATTCTTGATTAGAACCGTTGTCAAGGGTTATGGGGAGAAGGCAGGAAATGAGATTAGGAGGCAGAGATCAGCCAAGTAGATTTGATGGGCTGATGGCCTAATTCTATTCCTACAATTTGTGAACTTGTGAACATATAGAAATAATATTGCAGAAAAGTAATTTTCCTATTTCAGCAGAGACAGACTGCATCCTTAATTTGCCCTAAAGTTACCTGGAAACATAGAAATTAGGTGCAGGAGTAGGCCATTTCGGCCCTTCGAGCCTGCACCGCCATTCAATATGATCATGGCTGATCATCCAACTCAGTATCCCTCATCCAACTCAGTATCCCATATTGTCGTATGTCATATTGTCCCATATGACTTGTCATATACAAGGATCCAGATTTGTTCTCTGGTGCTGAGCCAATGAATAACCATGCCAATTGGCTTCAACTTCCCGGGTCTGTAGGAGAAATCGACAGAGACTATCACCTGATCTTTAACCGGAACAACCTATTAAACATTCACATCAAGAAGCATCAGTTGGTGAATAGATAACCAGCTACAATGCACACTCTCAATGTTTCATGTTAAGACGTGCCCAGATTGGGGAGACAATGACGCATTGAGTGGGCCAGCACTGATATAAATAAAGTGGGGTGAAAATTAGCAAGAGAAAGGGTTTGAAGTCTTATCCGGAGATTCCATTTGATATAAATGTATCAAATCTTGGCAGTGTAGAGAATCCTTCCAGCAAACAGACTGATATGAATAATCGTTTGCAGTAAATAGATGTACAGTACTTTAATACAAGTGAATAATTCATATTACATCCTATTAATGGAATTTTAAATGTGGAATTCTTCAGAGCATTTCAATCTTCATTCCACAGAATAAATGGTTGGGCATAAAAGGCCTTTGCTCCCTCCTTTCTCTTTTTAAGGCAACAACTCAAATTAACAGAGACCAGGGCAGCATCAAACAGCTTCAGTCATATCATCACAAGAGCAACACACAATTCCATCCATGCCATATCTGGGAATTTCCAGTAGGATTCGGTGCCCAGTGATGAGTTTCAACTACCATCCCCCCCCCCCCCCCCCCTGTCAAAGCACAACCTTAGAACACAAGCTCGCTGAGCGCTTGGGACTTTGCTCTTAGCAAAGGAAGCCCCAACTTGGTGCAAACACATGAACTGCTGGCACTCCACAGTTGTTTCAATATTGTTGCTGCTCCTTTCAGTTTTCTATTCCTCCTGAATACCAATAGGCATTAATGATGTTTAAGAAGGAACTGCAGATGCTGGAAAATCGAAGGTCGACAAAAATACTGGAGAAACTCGGGGAGTGCATCAGCATCTATGGAGCGAAGGAAATAGGCAACGTTTCGGGCCGAAACCCTTCATCAGACGTTAATGATGCTTGTTTTTCATAACTTTCCAATCTTTTCTCATCATTATAGTTGTATAGCATAGAAACAGGTCAACAGCCCAAGTAAAATAAAACTTGCCCCTGTAGCGGCACCAAACGTGGTGAATAAAGGTGAGACGTCAGGCCGGTTCAAAGTGTTGTTTATTCAGTGGTGACATGTTAAGTTGGTGCGCTAACCATATTACAATGTTGCTGTAGCTGAGCGAGGTTGTACTCTCGGGCTCAGCTACCTGTTGACTCCTTAAGGTCTCGAGGAGAGATGACCTTAAGTACCAGAACACTCCCTCTAGCCCATGGCGTCACATGCCCGCCCTCGTATCTCCTGACGAGGGTTCGAGCATAAGTGGCCCGTGTGTAGGCTGAGGCCATACCCCTCTGGGGTACACAAAATGCTGGAGAAACTCAGCGGGTGCAGCAGCATCTATGGAGCGAAGGAGATAGGCAACGTTTTGGGCCGAAACCCTTCTTCAGACTCCAGCCACACCCCTCTAGTTCCCTTTCAATCTTTCCCCTCTCATTTTAAATCTACGCCCTTTAGTTTGCTGTATCTTTTGACAACCTTCCTCACGATCCACAACTCCACCAATTATTATGCTGGCTGCAGACTTACTCATCAGACCACCACCATTTTCTTCAAAATCATAACAGAGGTACCAGCACTGATCCTTGCAGACATGACTGGTCACATATGTCCATCGAGAATAACCCCCCTTCACCAGCACCCTCTGTCCTCTATTTACCAATGCATCATGAATCCCGTCTTCTGGACCAGCCTACCATTAGGGACCTTGTCAAATGCTTTCCTAAAGTTCATGTAGACAACGCCACTGCTCTACCCTTACCATCTTTATCACATTAAAAAAACTAATTAAGTTTGTGAGAATAGACTTCCGCAAAATAAAGTCATGTTGATCATACCTAATGTCCAATGCTATTTGACTAATGTCCGCGACTTTTTTCGGCGTCTGCCGGCACCCGTCATAGGTGGTTACAGGTCGCCTAAAATGTTCAACATGTTGAAAATCCAGCGGCGACCAGAACAAGGTACGACTCTTTGGGCGACTACTCACGACCATACAGGATTCACCGCGTGACATGTCGCCAGGGTGTCGCCTGTATGGTTGTGAGTAGTCTCCTAGTCACCCAAAGAGTTGTAGCGTCTTTCTGGTCGCCGCTGAATTTTCAACATGTTTAAATTTTTCGGCGGCCTATGACGGGTGCCGGCAGTCGCCGAAAAAGCTGCGTAAGTGGGACAGGCCCTTAAGAACCTTCTCCAATAATTATCTCACTGAGACATAGAGACTTCTATAAACTGCTTTCCGCACTGCTTCCCTGATGATGGAAATGCCATGAAAATTATCAGAATTATTTATATTTCTTTCAAGTCTGCGTAGGTTCACGAGATTGATCCCTGGGATGGCGGGACTGTCATATGAGGAAAGATTGAAAAGACTAGGCTTGTATTCACTGGAGTTTAGAAGGATGAGCGGGGATCTTATAGAAACATATAAAATATAAAAGGACTGGACAAGCTAGATGCAGGAAAAATGTTCCCAGTGTTGGGTGAGTCCAGAACCAGGGACCACAGTCTTAGAATAAAGGGGAGGTCATTTAAGACTGAGGTGAGAAAAAACCTTTTTACCCAGAGAGTTGTGAATTTATGGAATTCCCTGCCACAGAGGGCAGTGGTGGCCAAATCACTGGATGGATTTAAGAGATAGTTGGATAGAGTTCTAGGGGCTCGTGGAGTCAAGGGATATGGGGAGAAGGCAGGCACGGGTTATTGATAGCGGACGATCAGCCATGATCACAATGAATGGCGGTGCTGGCTCGAAGGGCTAAATGGCCTCCTCCTGCACCTATTTTCTATGTTTCTATGTTTCTAAGTGAAATCAATAATTATGCAATAATTTCAAAATATCTAAGTTTCAGGAAGGTTATATTTACTTTCACAGACAGCAGTGGAAGAATAATTAATGACAGTTCCAATTTCTGGAACTGATTTGACAAATGGACCTGGGCATTACAAAGTCAAGAGTCAGGCTAACGAGTTCAACACGCAAGCACAGGAACCACAATGAACTTTGACTCTCAAACGTATCATTCCCCAAGTTTAATTGGCCCATGAAAACCAGCTGCTTTTTGCTCCATCCCAGCTATGTTTCTTAAAAAAATACCAATTGTCAATTAACCCTGATTTGCCCTGAGCTCAGTCACATTCTGCAACAAACATATTTAGACAGCAACTCAAACGCACAATCCATTTAATTGCTTCTCTCAGTTTTCTTACTCACTGAACTGTTAATTCCACACAGCTAACTCTGACAAGCAGATTTACATTAATGAATGCTGGCATGATGCAGAAACGTCACAACGTGTCTGTTGGCAAAATAAACATGTGAGTGAAAACTGAAGGGAGCCGGGCAACTTGATCACAAGTATGTGAATGCCACACCACTCACTTTCTGGGTCAGGATTCACTGCTTTACATCCATGTTTGGGTCAAATAAGCTGTCAAATAAGCAACTCTCTGATTGCCACTTCACTCTGGAACTCAATTTATTGTTTGAAAAGTTAATCATTACTAGATGTTTAAAAATCACAATGTACTCAGTAATTTTGGTGATGAATACCTCATGAAATAGAATCTCAGCTGTCACAAATTTTGATATTTCAATTTCTTAATTAAATTAAATCATGGGCTTGCCAACTTAACAGGTGAGTGTACTTGTACGATACAGTCAATCTGCAGAAGATTTTAAGAAGTACCCTGATCTCTTTCACAGATTGCTATTACTTTGGCCTACACGGGTAACAGACTGAAGCAATATTCAGCTATCCAAAAATATGCATCGGCTGAATCACGAATTTGTATTTGTAAACTTTAAACACATGCAATTATTCAGCTCAGAAGACTTTTAGCTTCTGAATTTACCAAAGGTACTAAATATGAATGGACTGCAAATTATTGGTTGGAGCTAGTTATCCCATTAAGCAAGGACAAATCATTGGCATGATTTTCATTTGCTGCTTCATGATACTACAGACAAAACTAATAGTCAAAATACTGCAGCATTACAATGCTGAAACATAAACCGCAGCGAATTGGAGCGTATGAACATGCCATTTAATCCCTCCGGCCTGTAGATCCATTGGTCTGTTTTCCTAGCAGATGTTTACAAGCAAGCTTTTCATTTAAATCCCCGTGTCTTGACAGTCTTGTTATCATACACTACAGTTGATGGATATTCATGGTTGTAACCGGCTCAGTATATCTTTACAAACCTGCCTAGGTTTCCCATTAGATTGGAATTCTCTAGATTTAGGTTTATTATTGTCATGGGTACCGAGGTGCAGTGAAAAGCTTTGTTTTGCAAGCTATCCAAACAGATCAGATAATACTATACATAAATACAATCAAGTCAAACTTACTGTAAGTACACTAGATAGAGCAAAGGGGAAGATACAGAGTGCAGGATATAGTTCTCATCATTGTAGCGCATCAGTTCCAGAGGCAAAGTCCAATGTCCGCAATGGGGTAGAGGTGAATTGGACAGTACCCTAGCTTATGGAAGGACTGCTCGGAAGTCTGATAACAGAGGGGAAGAAGCTGAGCCAGATAGTTGGGGAGGTTCGGACATTGTTTCATCAAAATATTGGCAGTCAAACATGATAGGGATTTAGTCATTTGACCCTTTGCATTTGCTCAACCTGGGCAGTAAGGGAACCAAGTGATATAGGGACGGTGCTGGAAAATGACAGAGGTTAGAAGGTCAGTCATGATCTGGAAGGGTGGAGCAGATGCATAGGGTTAAATGACAAAATTCTACTATCTTATATCACAATCACAATAATACTTTATTAGCCAAGAATGTTTTGCAACATACGAGGAATTTAATTTGCCAAGTAAGTCATTAAAAAATAAAAAGCAACGGAACACACAAAACACATTTTAACATAAACATCCACCACAGTGACTCCTCCACATTCCTCACTGTGATGGAAGGCGAAAAGAATTCTAATCTCTCCCTTCATTGTTCTCCTGCGGTCGGGGGCCTCGAGCCTTCCGTTGACGGGACGATCTTGACTCCCGTAGCCGGCAGCGTTTGGGCCCTCCGCATGAAGGCGATTAGCTCCTGCTACGGGGGGATACTAGCTCCCCCGCGCCGGCGATTGGACCCCACGTCGGGCCTAGTCAAACCTCTGTGTCGTTGGAGCCTGTGACATCCACTGTCTCCCGAGACTGCAAGCTCACGACCGTAAAGTGGGCAGGCCACGGTTGGAGCAATCCCCAGCAAGGGATCGGCTCCGATGTTAAGTCCACGCCCCGCGGTGGGGCTCAAGGTCAGTCCGAGGAGGCCTCCAGCTCCATCAATGGTCGGCCGCAGAGCTCCCGGAGATGCGATCCGGAAAACAATCGTATCTCCGGCAAGGTAAGAAACTTCCCCCCCCATAAAACAAACCGTAGAACATTTACACAAACTTTTAACACACCCTAAAAACTTTCAAAAAGACGAAAAAACAAACAGACTGTTGGCGGGGCTGCCAATCATGCGGCGCCCCTGGTGGTTTTATCATCTGTTTAACTGCCACCTATTCACAATTTTGTAATTGATGTGGCATTGCTTAAAATGTTATATTTCCTCTATCAGTCAGGTAAAATGTTATTACTTAATTAAAAGGTGAACTTAGCGCAGTGATTTCTGCCATGTCCAGCATCTGCAGTTCCTTGTTTAAATTGAAGGTAGACACAAAATGCTGGAGTAACGCAGCGGGACAGGCAGCATCTCTGGACAGAAGGAATGGGTGACATTTCGGGTCGAGACTGGGTCTGAAGAAGGGTCTCGACCCGAAACGTCACCCATTCCTTCTCTCCAGAGATGCTGCCTGTCCCGCTGAGTTACTCCAGCATTTTGTGCCTATTTACAGTTCCTCGTGTCTTCATCTGATGAAAGATATGGTAGCCTTTAACATTACTTGACTTGCTTCTTCCAGGCTAAAGTGTGAAATGGCAAAAATGTTTTCAGCACTCAAAAATGTAAAGAAACAGCTCGGCTTTCAGAATCTGCCCAGGACAACAATAAGCTTTTAGTCAGCAGCAATATTGCCGTCTGCTGGCATTAATTGATCCCTCTTGTGTTTAATGATATAGGCTCACATTCCAGGGTCACAGACTGTCAACTACCCCAGGGATCATTCATTTAAAAGGTCAATTACCTGAACTCTGCCCTGTCTGAGTGTACAAGTGGCGCCAAAATGTGCTGTTATGCATTTTTTCGTAACTGGATTTCATTATTGCTCCTGGAATGTCAAATAACCAATGCTATTTTTAAATAACCAGATAATGTACATGTAAGAAAGGTGACAACAAGGACAGAATCAACCCCATCGCTCACACAGGTCACCCAGTCGGACTAAGAAACACATGGACAGGGTGAAGACAAGTTCATCAGCAATTCCAAATCTTGTTCTGAATGCAAGTGGCATAATATTGATCATAATTGCATTACTTAGGAAAGCTATTTTCAAATCTTATAACTTGAGACGTACTATAAATTTACAGAGTCCATTAACTCAAGAAATTCTAAAATTGTCAGCCAATAATTTTGTCCACTTTTTGGCTTCATTGAAGTAAGCTTTTACCGCAAAATCTTTTTAATGGAAACAACTTGACCCCACCTTTTGAAATTAACTGCATGAGTATTTGTTTCATGCAGTAGAAAACGTGATAGTCATCATTGAATGATTACAGAAGCCTATTCAGCCCATCTAACCCATACTGGTTCAATGACAAACCCAGTTGGTCCTGCTCCCAACCTTCACCCATAACCCAGCAAATTCTCTCTCCAGATACAAATTTAGCCTTTACTTTAAAACAAAAAGTTACAATTGAATCTGCCTTGACCACTCCCCCCTGACATTGCAGTCCAACCCTGACCAGTGCATAAGAAAAATACTCACGTCACTTTTGATAGTCACCTTTGCTAAAAAAAAGTCCCAAACTTCAGTTGGAAACAATACTCCAGCTCATCACTACCTCCTTTCCCTTGTCGATGTCTTATGAATGGCAACACAGTTTCTCTCCAGGTTCCTGGTCCATGACCCTCCTTGATCTGAAATAGCAAGCACATTTCCATGCAACCTCCTAGGTCCCACGTAGAACATGCTAGCCTTTACTGAACTGTCCACATCACTGAAGTTCATCAAGCTTGGAATCATAAAACTAAAACTACTTTTGGAAACTCTCCTCTGCTTCTAGACCTTTGCAAAAAAAAGGTCCCAAACTTCAGTTGGGAACAGTACTCCAGCTCATCACTACTTCCTTTCCCTTGCGCTCTAGTGTTATAAAGCAGCGTTTATTATTGTCGCTTTCAAAGAGAGATCCAGCAACTCTAATCACACTATACAATCATGCCAGACGCAAGCACAATAGGTAGTGTAGAGAGAAAAATACCAGAGTGCAGAATATAGTGTTACATTATAATAATGTTAGTTATGGAGAAAGTGCACATACATAAAAAGGTTTGCAATGAGCTATGTAGGGAGATCGAGAATGTAGGCTAGCTTAGGGAAAGACACTTCAGTATCACATAACAATGGGGAACAATCTGTTCCTGAATGTGACGATACATGGTGTAGCTTCTGTAGCTTCTGTATCTTCTGCCGGACGGGAGAGGGGATAAGAAGGAAGACCAGTGTAAAAATGGTCCTGTCTGTGTGATGGATTGTGCAACATCCACAATTCTCTGCAATTTCTTGTGGTTTTGGGCAGGGCAGTCGCCAAACCAAACTGTGCAGATAGACTCCCAGATCAGTTCTCGTACCCATTTAATGTGTGCCCTCTCATTCTCATTGCCTCTTCTCAATCTTCACACAGAAATACAACACCTTATACTTCCCAGCATTAGAGCTCATCTGCCATCTAGCCTGCATCCAACCAGCCTGTCTTTATCTCCCGGAAATATACTACTGCGATCCTACATCTTGAGCTGCGTGTCAACAACATGCTTTGTGCACAGCTGCTCAGACCATTATCATACATTAATGGAAACAGTAGCCAGAGTACCGACCCCTGGGGAACTCCACTGTACACTTCCTAAGGCAGCCAAGAAACAACTCTCACAAGTACTGTCTGCATCCACGTTATTCAGAGAAGTCAGGGCAGCACGGTGGCGCAGCGGGTAGAGCTGCTGCTTCGCAGCACCAGAGACCCGGGTTCCATCATCACTACGGGTGCTGTCTGTATAGACCCGTGGGTTTTCTCCGAATGCTCCGGTTTCCTCCCACACTCCAAAGACGTACAGGTTTGTAGGTTACTTGGCTTTGGTAAAAATTGTAAATTGTCCCCAATGTGCAGGATAGTATTAAAGTAAGGGGTGATCACTGGTCGGCGTGGACTGTGGGCCGAAATTCCTGTTTCCGCACTGTATGTCCAAAGTAAAGTAAACTAAAGCACGTTCCTGTTAGGGTAAAGTCATAGTCATAGTCATACAGTGTGGATCCAGGCCCTTCGGCCCAACTTGCACACACTTAAACAATGTGATAGTCCCAGCCTCAACTACCTCCTCTGGCAGCTTCTTCCATACACCCACCACCCTTTGTGTGAAAAGGTTACTCCTCGGATTCCTATTAAATTTATTCCCCTTCATCTTGAACCTATGTCCTCCTATGAACCTATTTCCCTTACTCTGGGCAAAAGACTCTGCATCTACCTGATCTATTCCTCTCTTGATCTTATACACCTCTATAAGATCATCCCTTATCCTCCAGCATTCCATGGAAACCTACTCAATCTCTCCGTGTAGCTCAAACAATCTTCCTGATGTACTAGTGGCCAGAGGATCTGGGGTAATGGAGGAACTGAAGGAAATTCACATTAGGCAGGAAATTGGTGTTGGGTAGACTGATGGGACTGAAGGCTGATAAATCCCCAGGGCCTGATGGTCTACATACCAGGTTACTTAAGGAAGTGGCTCAAGAAATCGTGGACACATTGGTGATCATTTTCCAATGTACTATAGACTCAGGATCTCAGCGGCGGCCCAGCTTAGAGCTGCGGTGCTCCAGCGGCGGCCCAGCTTAGAGCTGCGGTGCTCCAGCGGCGGCGGCAGCCCAGCTTAGAGCTGCGGTGCTCCAGCGGCGGCCCAGCTTGGAGCTGCGGTGCTCCAGCGGCGGCCCAGCTTGGAGCTGCGGTGCTCCAGCGGCGGTGGCAACCTGGATCGCCTCAGCGCAGAGGGAGAACTAGGAGGGATGAAGACAATGACTTAAGACTTTTGCCTTCCACCACAGTGAGGAGGTGCCTGGTGAACTCATTGTGGTGGATGTCAGATATGTGTTTATTGTGTGTTTTATTTTTTTATCATATGTTATGACTGCATGGTAACAATTTCGTTCAGACCGAAAGGTCTGAATGACAATAAAAGAATCTAATCTAATCTAATCAAATCATCCTGCTTCTTTGAGGTTATAAGGTAATTGATATAAAAAACAATAGGTTGAACAATGAAACAAATTTGTGGTCATAATCACCACAGCATTAAAACAAATAAAATGCTGGAAGAAATGATATGATTACAAAGAGCTCATTGCTTCATCATTAGTCTTTGCATATAGATATCTAAAGGCAAGAAAAAACTTTGAGATGGTCAAGAAAACTCCAGAGGAATGACCACACTTTTGCTCTGATTAAAAGGGATAATGTTTGACGTGCAAGTTGAGAATGAAGAAATAACAAAAGGAACGACACAGAAACACTAACCGTAAATGGAAAACTGATGTAACGTCCCATGAGTCAGCATTGGAGATGGGATGTGCTGACGCAATGAAGGTCAACAATGCAATTGGTAATTTTAACCCAGTTCGTGATATTAGTTTAGAGATGCAGTGCAGAAACAGGCCCTTGCGTCCACCGAAGACAGACACAAAATGCTGGA
Organism: Raja brachyura; assembly: GCA_963514005.1. Next base: position 76,145,884 of record OY740790.1, read on the forward strand.
GTAACTCAGCGGGACAGGCAGCGTCTCTGGAGAGAAGGAATAGGTGACGTTTCGAGTCGAGCCCTGTCCGCTGAGTTACTCCAACATTTTGTGTCTATCTTTGATTTAAACCAGCATCTGCAGTTCTTTCCTACACCTTTGGTCAATCGAGTCCACACCGACCAGCGATGCCCGCACATTAACACAAACCTACACACACTAGGGACAATTTACACTTATACCAAGTATACAAATCCAAGCCAATTAACCTACAAACCTGTACGTCTTTGGAGAGTGGGAGGAAACCGAACATCTCGGAGAAAACCCACGCGGTCATGGAATGTATAAACTCTGTACAGACAGCACCCATAGTCGGGATTGAACCCGGGTCTCTGGCTCTGCAAGTGCTGTAAGGAAGCAACTCTACTGCTGCACCACCGAGCCGCCCTTAGAATTACTATTTGTAGTAATTTAAAGTAAAAGCTCATTTGGATCAGAGGTCTACTAAACCACATAAAGCCCGAGTGATTCAGTTAAAATGTCTAAATTCTGATTGACTCTGGGAAAGCATTAAACTTTACAACAGGTGAAATGGTGTTGACGACATATTATCACTGGCGGTAGGACAACCTGAAGTGTTGAATGATAAGTTAGAACACAATATTAAGGGACACATATTAATTGCCGATTTCAGGAATGCATTAACATCGGATCAGTAAAACAAGACCAACACTGTCCCAAGTTGTTGGAGACATCCGGCGCGGAATCAGGCCCTTCAGCCCAACGACCAGCGATCCCCGCACGCTAACACATTATCCTACACACACTAGGGACAATATACATTTATACCAAGCCAATTAACCAACAAATCTGTATGTCTTTGAAGCGTGGGAGGAAACCAAATATCTCAGAGAAATCCCACGCAGGTCACAGGGAGAATGTACAAACTCTGTACAGACAGCACCCGTAGTCAGGATCGAACCCGGGGCTGGTACTGTGAGGCAGTAATTCTACCGCTGCGCCACTGTGCCGCCCTTGGTGTACTTGGTGATTGGATTAATTAAAAAAATAATAATCACTTGCAATCTTCCATTCTTGCTCCATTGAAAATGGCTTGAAATATGTTTGTGTTTTTGATTTTGTAAATATTGAAAGAAATACAGAGAGCACTTGGGAGCTTTAATAACTTTTCTATGTAGATTTAAATATATAATGCAATAACAAAGCACCAAATCATACCATCCTCGTTTCTTGTTTGTGATCATGGAGTTTCCCGTCTACACCTATAACTATCGAGTGTCCCATCACTAGAGACACTATAAAAGCCCCAGTTAGCACAAACCAGCATTACATTTACCTGTAATGACATTGATATCCGGATACAGGTTTTCGGATAAGCCAACAGCCTTGCTGTCACGCTCAAAAGCTTCTCTAAGCTCTTTCTTAACAGCAGCAGAGCCACAAAGCCGATACAGGCCCACAACCTAGAAGAGGAAGCACAAGATGTAGTCACAAATTTGTCTTCAAAAGCACAGTTACAAATACTTCTGCTGGACCAATAAAGTAAGAGAAAGGTTTTAACAGTCATGTGCAACAACACTTTTTGTTTTTGAAAAGGGGGGGGGGGGGGGGGGGGGGGGTAGAGGGGGATTTAGTAATCCCCTTTTTTTGAAAAGGAGATTACAAAAATCCAATGACAACATAGGTGGTCATTTGGCCATTGTTTCCACTCTGCTAGTCTATAGGATAATGGGCAACTTTAACCGTAGTTGCATTTTTCTGCAGAAAGCTATGCTCCTGGAATATTTTACCATCCACACTTCAACAATCTGAATACACTCGGACACTGAGCCAGCACAGCCCTCTTGGGGAGAGAATTCCAAACATTCCTTGTCCACTGGGTAAGGAACATTATTTTCATTTGTCCTGCGTGCTAACTGCTCAGTTTGAGACTGTGACCCCCTGACCCCGAACATCAGTCAGGTGAAACATGATCTACCCTGTCAAACGCAAAGAATGTTCGATGTTTCATTGAGTGCATCTCTCATTCTTCTAAACTCTAGAAACGACAGAACCAAACTATTTATGCTCTCTCCACCAAACCATCTGCACAAATCAACCTAGAGATTATTTAGTCATAGAGTGATACAGCGTGGAAACAGGCCCTTCAGCCCAACGTGCCCACACCAGCCAACATGTCCCTTCTACACTAGTCCCACCAGCCCACCTTTGGTCCATATCCATCCAAACCTGTCCTGTCCATGTACGTGTCTTAAACATTGGGATAGTCCCAGCCTCAACTACCTCCTCTGGCAGCCCTTTCCTTACACCCACCGCCCTCTGTGTGAAAAATGTAATGCTCTCTATCGCATGTATATTCTTCCATGATAAACCTATGTTAACTTGGGGTAGCAGAAAAGCTTGCACTGAGGTGCCAATATTTTAATTCCCACACTGAAACATAAAATAAGGTACGCTTAGTTAAAAAAGGCAACTCCTCCAAGGCACAAAATTACTTTTTCACCCACTTATATGAAACTGCTCAGTACAGTCTCGCTCTGCTGTAGCCATTATCAAGCCAAGTGGTGTGAAAAATACAATCTAGCTTCCCTCTGTCGCTACCACTGGGACACCACTGCTCTGCATGTCTGGACTTCATAAGAAGAATCCACAACCACATCACCTTCTGCAAGTTCCAGCCTCTCTTCCTGGAAATAAAGAGACTATTCCTTTACAATTCTCTCTCCATACTCTCTTGCGAATCAAGAAATGCGTAGGAAAGCGACCAAGTGTTCTGCAACAATGAAAAATGAGGGAAAGCAAAAAGCACAGGGATTTCGGAATCATCCAAAATGTCTCTTCTACTCTACTTGGATCCTGTACAAGCAAAGCAAGCACTTCTCCATAGATCTTGCCAATTAGCATTTATGGCCATTGTGACCCTGATCATAAGGCTGTCGTTTCTAGCATACAACACAATGTTCCAAAATTACAAAGCAGCATCATTTTCTACAGACACAATCAACAACATTTACAATTAACTAAAGTACTGCCACAACTGGCAAGTGGCTACATGGAACTCCAACAACATTTATGCTTGGAGTAGTTTGGACATGAATTTATTGGATCTTGGCCAAAATCCAACGTATACTGAAATAATTTAGAACGGTGTAGCCTCCACACAGTTCCAGGAAAACATAACGTGGTTTATTTTGAACTGTTGGCTAAAGTAGTATCAAATGACCGATTGGCCCCTGTAAATTGCTCCTAGTGTTGTTGTGAATAGGAAAGTGGGATAACATAGAACTAGTCTGAACGAGTGATGGACGTGGACTACGTGGGCTGAGGAGCACGTTTCCATGCCGTCTCTCTAAACTAAACTCTGACAAATCAAACTGACGGTCCATCTCTTTCTTGACTCTGCGATATAGACAAAGCAATGGAACTTTAAACACAGAAGAGGAGCAAACTCATGTGAAGACATGGAGACATCCATGGAATTTTTCATCCCCGATTGTGTTGATGCCAATGTCGCAAAGGTTGGCGTGAAATTTCATGTGCTCTCTTTCCAAGTAAGAAATGAGAAGCATTGTATAAACACGTTTAGAAGCATTAGTAGAAAATATATTGTCGGGTTACATCACAGCTTGGTTTGGGAACAGCTCATTGGTTTGGGAACAGCTCAGCCGAAGACTGCGAGAAATTGCAGATTGTAGATGTAGCCAAGTCCATCGCATAGACTAGACTTCCCATCATAGACTCCATCTACATTTCACACTACCTCAGAAAAGCAGCCAACATGACAAGAGACTTGTCCCACCCTGCTGAAGAGACACGAGCTTGAAAGTTTGCATCACCAGTCTATGTTTCTTCAGTTTCTACCGTTTCTTCCCCTCTGTCATCAGGCTTCTGAATGATCCTTCCATAAGCTAGGGTGCTATGATTCACCTCTACCGCATTGAGGATGTTTGTCTAACTGATATGCTACTCCGGTTTAGTTCAGTTTGTTGTCACGTGTACCAAGCAACAGTGAAAAGCTTTTGTTGCGTGCTATCCATTTGTATCTTCTCCTTTGCTCTATCTATTGTACGAGTTTGACTTGATTTAATTTATGTATGGTATATCTGATCTGTTTGTAAAGCATGCAATACAAAGATTTTCACTGTACCTCAGTACATGTGACAATAATAAATCTAAATCTGAACTACATCTTTGGTTTAATCCTAAATCAGAGTTCTCTCTCTAAAAATATTTGCAAGGATTTGAGTTCACTTCCCCCACTACCTCATCCGTTAAATCAATATGGAAGCCCATTAAAAAACTGTCATATTGAACTACTGGTAAGTGCTGTAACCGTTACAAAATGAATGTTGGAAAGAACTGCAGGTGCTGGTTTAAAGGTAGACACAAAATGCTGGAGTAACTCAGCAGAACAGGCAGTCCGAAGAAGGGTCTCGTCCCAAAACGCCACCCATTCCTTCTCTCCCTAGAGGCTACCTGTCCCGCTGACTTACTCCAGCATTTTGTGTCTACAAAATGAGTGCTGTCAGGTTATAAACTGTTAATCACACTTCAATACTTACACTGACTGTTATTTTTCTGACACTAAAGCAACAATCTTAGTGAATAGTGAAAGCATAAAGACTCAGACTAACAACCCAGACAATATTAGATCAAATCTCACCAGGGAAATTTAGGAATTTAAACAGTTTAAAAAAAATAAGAAATCAAAAATTGGCAAGAGTAGTTCTGACATGAAGTTATTGGACGATGGCCAAAATCCAATTTGTATGCTGATACAATTTAGAAAGGTGTAGACTTCACACAATTCCCGATACATATCACACCCTTTATTTTGAACTGAAGTAACATTAAACAACTCTTACAAATCTAACAGAACGTCCATCTCCTCTGTCTGCAGTATAGACAGTGCTATAAACAATGGTACTTTAAATGCAGAAGATGGGCACGGTTGTGAGGAATAGCACAGATGCATTTTTGGAACAAAATGAGTACACAAGACGAAAAAAATAGAAAGATATGCCTGGAATAGACGGAGCTCATTTGGAGAATAATCAGCAGTGCAATTTGTTTTAATGCTATGGATTTCTATGCCAGGAACAATCATGTCCCAAGGGGAAATTAAATAGAACTTTACTTTTGGAGTCATTATTAATGATTGGCTAAATTAGCTTTTTATGACATTTAGGTGCCTGGTGAGTTATGATATTGAGACTGGCAGAATTTAATTGTAATAGTTTTTCCATAATATGTATGATTACTACTGCCATTCATGACCATTGTATACTGGGATTGCCAAGGCTACTTTTTCCTCATCACTGCTTGCCCACCTTCCATTTGAAGGGTTTATTTCTAATACACAAAAAATATATTGCTCATGATTTTTTAGAACATTGAACTTAGAAAAATAGAGCACATGGACAGGCCCTCTGGCCCATGGTGTCTGCCGAAGATGATGCCAAGATAAACTAATCTCCTCTGCCAGCACGAGATCCATATCTCCACATTTCCTGCATATCAAAGTGCCTATCTGAAAGCCTCTTAAACGCCACTCTTGAACCTGCCTCCATCATCACCCCTGGCATCGGATCCCAGGCACACATTATCTCTGTATAAAAACGTACCCCGCACATCTCCTTTAAACTTATCCAATCTCACCTTAAAGCTTTATAGTTTAGACATTGATATTTCCAGAGGTCTAGACTTTGATATTTCCACCCTGGACAAACAGTTCTGACCCTATCTATGCCTCTCATAATTCTATACACCTCTAATTGGTCTCCTCTCCAATGCTCCAGAGAAAATAATTCAATTCCCCAGCTAATCATCCTACTACAGGTAGCAATCTGGCAAACCTCTTCTGCACCTTCTCCAAAGCCTCCACATCCTTCCTGTACTGGGGTGACCAGAAATGCACGCAATACTCCAAATGTGGCCTAACTAGTCTTACAGAGCTTCAATTTTGTTTTATCTCATTGGGTGTTAGGTAGATAGATTATGGTGTCAGAAGGAGCGATAGCTGAATGGATAGCAAATTGGCTCCATGGAAGGAAGCAGAGGGTGATGGTGGAAGGTTGCTTCTCGGACTGGAGGCCTGAGACCAGTGGTGTGCCTCAGGGTTCGGTGCTGGGCCCGTTACTGTTTGTCATCTACATCAATGATTTGGATGAGAACATAGAGGGCAAGATTAGCACGTTTGATGTTGATACAAAAGTGAGTGGTTTTGCAGATAGTGAAGATGGTTGTGAACGATTGCAGCAGGATCTGGATCGATTGGCCAGGTGGGCGGAGGAATGGTTGATGGAATTTAACACAGAGAAGTGTGAGATGTTGCATTTGGGGACGTCGAACAAGGGCAGGACCTACACAGTGAATGGTAGGCCTCTGGGTAGTGCTGTAGAGCAGAGGGATTTAGGAGTACAGGTGCATGGTTCCATGAAGGTCGAGTCAAAGGTAGATACGGTGGTCAAAAAGACTTTTGGCACTTGGTAGAACTTGAGGATTGAAGTCCATGTTGTACTGTACCATGACAAGGTGGACAAGGGTTATATATACCTTCAGCACTGAAACAGGACGTTTGTTTTTGTTTGTGCAAGGCAGGACAATTACATGTAACATAATACGGTGGCTCAACACTTTAACTCCCCTTCCCATTCCCACACTGATCTTTCTGTCCTGGGCCTCCTCCATTGTCAGAGGAAATTGGAGGAACAGCACCTCATAGTTCGCTTGGGCAGCTTACACCCCAGCGGTATGCACATTGACTTCTCTAACTTCATGTAGCCCTTGCTTTCTCCCTCTCTCCATCCTCTCCCCCTTCCCAGTTCTCCAACCAGTCTGACTGCACTGTATCTCTGTTTGCTTTGTTGTTACCTTCTCCTAACTAACAATGATCTATTCAACATTTTCCTTGATCTGCATTCCTTTGTCCTATTTTAACACCTTACACTTCCATATCTATACATATCTTTATCAATGTACCACCCACTCTTCTGACATCAGTCTGAAGAAAGGTCTTGACTCGAAACATCACCCATTTCTTCTCCCCGAGATGCTGCCTGTCCCACTTGAGTTACTCCAGCATTTTGTGTCTATCTTCTATTTAAACCAGCATCTGCAGTTCCTTCCTACACAATTACCTGTAACAAAGCATCAAGAACACTCAGAACTATGAAAGTTGAAAATTCAATCAAATTAATACAAATGGTATTAAGCCTCCTAAATTAAATCACAATTTTTCTACTATGTTTTCCATCAGCCAGCTTCCAATTGCTGGTTCAGCACTAGATCACACAACTTAGCATCTTTCAATGAATTGGTGACCTAAAGATGTGTACATCTCATTCCTCTCCAAACACTTACATGGAATCTGCAGCAATATATTAATAATTATAAACTTTATTTGCTGTAAAGACGAGACCTCACATGTTGTCTAAGCAAAGAAATGAAAGACTAGAGTTGAGCGCGCACCTCATTGCAAACATTGTTATAAAGAATTCCTTTTTCTTCTCAAATTCCCAAACTTGGGACATTTACTTTAGGTCCTTAGCTAGCCCGACAGTCCAATACTTTGCGGGTCCTGGCACTTAAGCTGATGCTGCTGGTTGGGATGTTTGTGGGCTAGGAGGTGAAGTTGTGACAGCTATTTTCAGAAATGCTGTTTACGTGGTGTACACTGAGCAAGGGCCAGAGTAAATGTCCAGTCTGTTTAATGACAAGGACCTTATGATTTCCAATGGAAAGCCCTTCTCCTGTGCTTTGGAGCTGCAAGGGGCTATACTGGGATAAAATATTTGATGTTAGTCAGACTCACATGGTGTCTCTGTGAACCTTTAGCAGCCAGTTACTCTGCAATCATCCTATTTACCGGCTTGCTGGTTTTTCCAAAACATCCTGTCGGTTCACAGAACAAGGTTTTGGATGATACATCATTGGAAGAATGATGACTTGCAGAGCTTGTATCAGAGAAACTTTTTTGTATAGTTTAGACTTTCCAGTAAATATTGATTTAGAAATTCTTCAAAATGACTTATTTGTCGTCAGTCAAGTGGACTATAAAGCAAAGTTCACATTGCCCACAGAACTGAAAGATGGGTGAGTGGAGGAGTACATAGATGTTGCATTGCTCCTACTTGGTGCAATGCAGCATCTCTCCAGAACTGATAACTGTGACCTCAAACAAAAAATACCTTGGAAATGACAAAAACATATACTTGTAATTCGCTTAATTTTAAACAGGACAGCAATTGATGGCTTGTTATAGCTTGGCAGCAATCTGCACAGAAGCTGCACTGTTAATAAATGCTATCATTTGTATCTTCCTACATGTGACTAGAAATATCGGAATCTGGCACTGTATGCTTAAAATAAAAGATTGTTCGTGTGAATGTCCTAAGCTTGCGAAGCAAAAAACATAAAAGGGGAGAATTAATGGGATGCATAGATAGGGTAAATAGAGTCTAAAACTAGAGTGCATAGGTTTAAGGAGAGAGAGGAGAAATTTAAAAGGAGATCTGAGGGGCAAGTTGTTCCACATAAAGGGCAATGATTATATGGAAAGAAGAATGAAAGGAAGTGGAGGCAGATACAATGGCAGCATACAGAGGGATATGAGCCCCCAACAGAGTGGGCAAAAGGCACATTTAGTTCAGTTTAGAGACACAGCACATAAACAGGCCCTTCGGCCCATCGGGTCCGCCCCGACCAGCGATGCCCACACGCTAACACGCTATCCTACACACACGAGAGACAATTTTACATTTATACAAAGCCAATTAACCTCCAAACCAGTATGTCTTTGGTGTGGGAGAAAACCGAACAACTTGGAGAAAACCCAATGCAGGTCACAGGGAGAAGGTACAAATTCCGTACCCAAAGTCAGGATCGAACCCGGGACTCTGGCGCTGTAAGGCAGTAGCTCTACTGCTGCACCACTGTGCCGCCCATTGTTTTGCCATATTTCTGTGCTGTACAACTCTAGGAGTCTATGCAGGAGATGGGACTACATCTGAGATGCTGAATCTTGTCCTATCTCTCTGAAATAACATTGATGATTTAAGAATAACGTTTTTGAGCTGAGAGACTACGCACAGCAAATGTTCAACACATTTGAGTCAATTAATTCAGAGATCGACTCTTCTTCAGCATGTATTGTTGCCATTCTATACACCACCCAAGCTTGTTCGCAGCTCAGACCATCTGACTGACTTCATGCATGTTGGATGTTCACAATAAAGGAATGAAGACAAGGAGCCAAAAAAAGTCCAAGTGAGGAGAGCCCAGAGAGATGCTTCCACCAACTGAAGAAGCCCATTGACAATTTCAACCACATTTTTCACCTTTTCCTTACACCTTACAGCCAACATGCACGATTGATGATTCTTCTGCAGTTGTATAGGGCTCTGGTAAGACCACATCTGGAGTATTGCGTACAGTTTTAGTCTCCTAATTTGAGGAAGGACATCCTTGTGATTGAGGCAGTGCAGCGTAGGTTCACAAGATTGATCCCTGCGATGGCGGGTCTGTCATATGAGGAAAGATTGAAAAGACTAGGCTTGTGTTCACTGGAGTTTAGAAGGATGAGGGGGATCTTATAGAAACATATAAAATTATAAAAGGACTGGACAAGCTAGATGCAGGAAAAATGTTCCCAATGTTGGGCGAGTCCAGAACCAGGGGCCACAGTCTTAGAATAAAGGGGAGGCCATTTAAGACTGAGGTGAGAAAAAACGTTTTCACCCAGAGAGTTGTGAATTTGTGGAATAGCCTGCCACAGAGGACAGTGGAGGCCAAATCACTGGATGGATTTAAGAGAGTTAGATAGAGCTCTAGGGGCTAGTGAAGTCAAGGGATATGGGGAGAAGGCAGGGACGGGTTATTGATTGGGGACGATCAGCCATGATCACAATGAATGGCGGTGCTGGCTCGAAGGGCCGAATGGCCTCCTCCTGCACCTATTTTCTATGTTTCTAGGATTGAATTGAATCAATGCAAACAATTCCCAATTTTGTTTTTAGAAGTGTCTAAATTTAAGGCCTTGGAGGATAGTTTACTTTCTTCAAATTCTTTACACTGATCAAAGATTGCTTTGACATTGATGCAATTATGCTTGTGATAACAATCATTAAACATACTTGCCCTTCCTGCTAACACTAATTTGTAGAAAAGCACAGAATATCCCAGAGTAACATCAATGCAAACAGTAAACACGAGCTAACAGACATTGCTCCAGACACACAAATCCAGAGCACAGCGTTGGAATGCATTCACCAAGGAAATTGAACCATAATAGCATAACACACAAGAGACTGCACATATTCAGTGATATAAAACGTGTTGCTCAATATTTCCTGGAAATAGCCCACAAAAACATCTATTTGGTTCCAACCAATATTTGCATATTTAGTGTACAATAGTCACTGAAGATGCAAAGGAAATTGATGAGGTCAGGAGTAAACCACTGAGCTGTTCCAGCATGTAATGCATTACATCGCAACTTCAACTTGGTCAGCATGGAGTTGGGCCAAAATGCCTGTTTTCATGCAGCAAAACTGACTCTATCCATGTACCTGCCCAAACATTGTAATTGGACCTGTTTTTACAGCCTCCTCTGGCAGCTCATTCGCCATACCCACTTTGTGGGAAATAGTTGCCTCTCAAATCTTTCTCCTCCCCTAAATCTATGCCCTCTTATTTTAGACTCCCCTACATTGGGCAAGACTTATCTACACCCTTCATGATTATATTTTCTTCTACAAGGTCACCCCTCAGCCTCCTACAATCCATGGAAAAAGCCCCACGCTATCCAGTTTCTCTTTATAACTCAAGCCCTGCACTCTCAATACAGTTTCCCAGAACACCAGTGAACGCAAATCTCTCACTATAGCTGAGGCCATAAACATGGTGTTAAGCTGGAAAGGGCGCAGAGAAGGCTTTAAGAGGATGTTGCCAGAACCCGAGGGCTGAGGTATAGGGAGAGATTGAGCAGGCTAGGACTTCATTCCTTGGAGTGCAGGAGGATGAGGGGTGATCTTATAGAGGTGTATAAGATCATGAGAGAATTAGATGGAGTAGATGCATAGATACGTTTGCCAAAATAGGGAAATCAAGAACCCGAGGACAAAGTGAACAAGTAGAACAGAGGGGGTAGTTGAGGCAGGTATCATCACAATGTTTAAAACACATTTAGACAGGTTCATGGATAGGACAGGTTTAGGAGGTTTAGGAGCCAAATGCTGGCAGGCATGGGCAAGTTGGGCCGAACGGCCCGTTTCCATGCTGTATTAGTCTAAGTACTGGCAACATCCTCAAATCTTCACTGCACTCTTCCTAGCTTAGTAACATCCATCCTCAACAAAGTCTGGCACACGGTCTAGTTATAAAAGTGTGATGGAACAGACTGGATTTATTCTCACTGTATTATAGGAGGCTGAGTTTATTACATAGACATTATAGAGATTTAACATCGCGAAGGACATAAATAGGGCAGCTAGAATTTTCTTTCTGGGTCATGTAAATTGAGAACCAGAGGGCACAGGTTAAGGTGAATGGGGAGAAATGTAAATATGGGAAGGATGAGATCACATGGCCCTGCCCATCACAATCTAGAAGATGCTGCCAGACCAGGTGCTGGCGGTAGATACAATTTCAACATTTAAAAGGCATTTGGTCATGTACGGGTATAAAAGGCACAGAGATATGGGTCGTATAAAAGGCACAGAGATGTATGGGTCTAATGAAGTCAAATTGGATTAGCATAGGTTAGATGAGTTGTAAGGGCTCATTTTCTGTGTTGCCCACTGTGTTGCCCTGGGCTCAATAATAAGTAAGAGTCGGGGAAATGTGAACCATAAGGTTATAGATTGTGCTTGCATATATTTCTGCTGCTGATAAGCTGCATTAAATGCTGAAAAATGTGTGATATTACAGAAGCTCAATGGTACAATTTTTGGTCAAAGAAAATTGGGAGTACATATTCACAAGGTGGCAGGGCCAGTTGTCAAGGTCAAGCAAGCTTGCAGGGTACTTGGATATATGTATGTGTATGTATGTATGTATATATATATATATTATATATATATCTCTCAAGGAGCACTGAATGTACAACCAAACCAGTCACGCCACACATCTATGAGTCAGTTTAGTTCATCATAGCTGAAGTGTTATTCCAGTGATATCATGGCTTTGAATAAAAGTTCAGGAAGTTAATCATAAATATGCAAAAAATTAGTGCAAAATAATATCCACTTTCTCTTTAGAATAGCAAAAGTGAGATGGGGTAGAAAGCCTCATTTGTAGAACACCATTCATGGTCCCGATAAATAAATGGCAATGAAATGTGCAAAACTGTATTTCAAATGCAAAGTTTAGATAGAAGTAATGAAAGTCTTTCCTTTTGCAAGTGCTTTAGCAAGAGAGGTCATAGATTTAAATTACATGTGTAGGGAGGAACTGCAGATGCTGGTTTAAACCGAAGATAGACACACAATGTTGGTGTACCTCAGTGGGAGAGAAGGTCACCCATTCCTTTTCTCCAGAGATGCTGCCTGTCCTGCTGAGTTACTCTATCATTTTATGTCTATCTTCGATTTAAATTACATGTTAAGTGGGGAGGGCATAACATTTAACACATGAATACATCGTCTCGTTTGCTCAACAGGTGGTGGAAGCAGATTGCACAGAAACCTTCACATGGCAATTGAACCTTATACACAAAGAGGGCTTTTCAAAGCTAGAGGAAAAAATAAACTGAGACCCAGATTTACATATCTTTCGCAATATTTTGCATGGAATTACTTTGTTTAGTTTAGGTTAGAGATACAGCATGGAAATAGATCCTTCGGCCTACCAAGGAAACACCAACCAGCAATCACCCATTCACACTAGTTCTATGTTATCCCACTTTTGAATCCTACACCCTAGGGGCAATTTACAGCAGCCAATTTACCACCAAACCTGCACATCTTTGGAAAGTGGGAGTAATCAGGAGAAATCCCATGTGATCAGAGACAACATATAAACTCTGCACAGGCAGCACCCGAGGTCAGGATCGAACCTGGGTCTGTGGCACTGTGAGGCAACAGCTCGACCACTGCTCCACTGTGACTACAATTTCATTCTGTTCGATTTCAATGTTAAACTACATTTATCTGCTTTGGCCCATTTACCGTACCACTGGATAGTCACCTAAGAATCTTGTCTTCACCCATCATGTTTAGATTGAAAAAGGTTAGACCCATGTTCCTTAAAGCTTAGTAAAAATGAGTGGTGATCTTACAGTACATACAATGATCCTAATGAACATCAGAGGGTACATTTTACAGTTAAGTGGTAAAGGGGTAGTCATTGAAACATAGAAAATAGGGGCTGGAGTAGGCCATTCGGCCCTTCGAGCCTGCACCGCCATTCAATATGATCATGGCAGATCATCCAACTCAGTATCCCGTACCTGCCTTCTCTCCATACCCCCTGATCCCTTTAGCCACATGAGCCACATTTAACTCCCTCTTAAATATAGCCAATGAACTGGCCTCAACTACTTTCTGTGGCAGAGAATTCCACAGATTCATCACTCTCTGTGTGAATTTTTTTTTCTTCTAATCTCGGTCCTAAAAGACTTCCCCTTATTCTTAAACTGTGACCCTTGTTCTGGACTTCCCCAACATCGGGAACAATCTTCCTGCATCTAGCCTGTCCAACCACTTCAGAAATTTGTAAGTTTCTATAAGATCCCCCCTCAATCTTCTAAATTCTAGCGAGTACAAGCCGAGTCTATCCAGTCTTTCTTCATATAAAAGTCCTGCCATCCCAGGAATCAGTCTGGTGAACCTTCTCTGTCCTCCCTCTATGGCAAGAATGTCCTTCCTCAGGTTAGGAGACCAAAACTACACGCAATACTTCAGGTGTGGTCTCACCAAGACCACTGCAGTAGAACCTCCCTGCCCCTATACTCAAATCCTTTTGCTATAAATGCTCACATACCATTCGCTTTCTTCACTGCCTGCTGCACCTGCATGCCTACTTTCAATGACTGGTGTACCATGACACCCAGGTCTCGTTGCATCTCCCCTTTTCCTAATCTGCCACCATTCAGATAATAGTCTACTTTCCTGTTGTTGCCACCAATGTGGATAACCTCACATTTATGCGCATTATACTGCATCTGCCATGCATTTGCCCACTCACCCAACCTATCCAAGTCATCTTTTAGCCTCCTAGCATCCTCCTCACAGCTAACACTGCACCTCAGCTTTGTGTCATCCGCAAACTTCGAGATGAATACATTTCTTCTCAGTGATGTATCCCGGAAATATCTACCCCAGTGGGTAGTGGAGGCAAGATCATGAAATATATCTAATGAGGTAGAATTTATTTTAAAGATTGGGTAATTCATAGCTATGGGGTACAGGCATGGATGGAATAAGGCATGCAGTCGTAATCACATTGATTGGTGGGACAGGCTTGAGAAGGCCAGATGACCTCTTCTTGCTATTTTGTATTCTTTGGGGAAAGCACTTAAAATATTTTAACCTATTTTATAGCTTCTTAATTTCACTCCAGGAAATTTGAGCCTCTTCTGTATAAAACCTAATCCCTTGTAAACATCAATTATTTAACCACAAGTATTCTTGATGGTGTCGCATTTGAACCATGGCTATCAGTGACACCGAGCTGGTCCACAACTGAAATGGGATTGCTTGCGGGCTTGAAATGAAGAGAGACAGACCTATCCTTCTCATGGTGTGACCAAGAGATATTAAGCCAAATTCCTCCACACTCCAGCAAAAATATTTCTCAAAGGAGAATTAAACATCCACAAACTTTGAGATAGCGCAATACAAAGCTGAGAGGAGCGAGAACCTTGGTCATTGCAGAGAAACCCCAGGTTCATTTGGAGAGGTTGAAAGAGTGGATAAGTAGATTGCAGATGAAGGATGTGAATAAATGCAAGGTTATCCATTTTGATAGCAATAAGTAATGTTAAACTTTTCTTATTCACTTCTGAACTTCTCTGCTCCCCAACATGCATTTCTCTTGTACATTTTATGCCTTCAAAATATCCCAGCTAGGTGGCGCAGTGGTAGAGTTGCTGCCTCACAGCACCAGAGACCCGAGTTTGATCCTGATCACGGGTGCTATCTGTACGGAATTTGTACATTCTCCCCGTGACCTGTGTGGGTTTTCTCTGGGTGCTTCGGTTTCCCCCCACACTCCAAAGGCCGTACAGGTTTGTAGGCCAATTGGCTCGGTGAAATTGTAAACTGTCCCTAGTTAGTTTAGGATAGTGTTAGTGTGCGGGGATCGCTGGTCGGCGTAGCCTTGGTGGGCCAAAGGGCCTGGTTCCGCGCTGTATCTCTAAACTAAAATTAAACTAAATTAACAACAAATTATAACAGTGATTATGCTTTAGTCACTAAGCAAGGAAAAACGTGAAAGACAAATTATACATAGCAAGGTCCCGTAATTAAACAATTCACAAACAAATAATTTGTATTTGATGGTGTTACTTGAGAGATGGGTGGTGGCCAGCACAGTAACTGAGGTCTTTGCAAAGTGCAATGCATTATTTGTCCCATCCAAATCATCTCAAAATTGATATTTCACCCAAAAAGGCCACACAACAAATAGTGCAGCAGACTCCCGATGTAGGAGTATAGAACATAGAAACATAGAAAAATAGGTGCAGGAGTAGGCCATTCGGCCCTTCGAGCCTGCACCGCCATTCAATGTGATCATGGCTGATCATCCAACTCAGTATCCCGTACCTGCCTTCTCTCCATACCCCCTGATCCCTTTAGTCACAAGTGCCACATCTAACGCCCTCTTAAATATAGCCAATGAACTGGCCTCAACTAGCTTCTGTGGCAGAGAATTCCAGAGACTCACCACTCTCTGTGTAAAGAATGTTTTCCTCATCTCGGTCCTAAAGGAATTCCCCCTTATCCTTAGACTGTGACCCCTGGACTCCCCCAACATCGGGAACAATCTTCCAGCATCTAGCTTGTCCAACCCCTTAAGAATTCCAACCCCTATAAAATCCCCCTCAAACTTCTAAATTCCAGCGAGTACAAGCCGAGTCTATCCAGTCTTTCCCCATATGAAAGTCCTGACATCCCAGGAATCAGTCTGGTGAATCTTCTCTGTACCCCCTCTATGGCTAGAATGTCTTTCCTCAGATTTGGAGACCAAAACTGTATCTGTCGGGATAATGTATATTCACATTTTCAGAATGTGCCTTATAGCCAAAACCTTCTGACTTATTATGAAATATGAAATATGTAGCACAATATAAAAACACAGATCTTTTCCAATTGAAATAAAGTGACTTGGGGCTTACCTGACAACCTCGTTTTTCAATTTCCACGATACATTTCTGCATCAACAATGGCACCCTCAAGCCTGTGTTTTCCTTTTCAACTATTTTCCGCGCCTCAACGCCAAAGACCGTTGGCTCTCGTTCTCCATCCGGGTTGTCCAATGAGTTTTCCCACTGTTCCATCAGAGTTAGTTTGACATAGATGAGGCCTCTAGGTTCAAGTTTTACTGCCAGTTGGTGCATCTTGGAAACCCTGAAGAGTGTGGGAAGCACCACAGTACCATGGCAGCAAACTCGGTTCCGGCGCGGCGTCGGCTCCCAGCTGAAGACCACCAGCTTGAGATGTTGTGCATTCTCCAGCTCAATATTAAATGTGTGGTCCATATCCAAAAACGTGGTTCTGCATGTCAATAAGGCAGTCCTGGCCTTGTTGACGGAATCTACTTGTATGGCACAGAATACTTCTCGAGAATCAATCCTCGGTGGCTTTAAATCCTCAGCACCATAAAAATGTACACTCATTAGTCCTGAAATATACTGAGAACATTTGGGCTGATCCACAAAGCTGTAATGCCTAAAAGCATCAATGTCAATTTCTGCGCTGTGTGTTTTGTGAGCAGTTGAAGCAACGTTCCCTTTTGTAGGTTTACTTTCACAAGAGTGCTTCCCCGCTTTAGCTACGAGCTCTGGTGAATCACCGTCACTGAGGTAGCCACCTTTGCTGGCAGATTTGGAGCTTCCCGAACTTTTCTTTTTGCAGTTCTGCGATACCACACTGGTATCCAGGTGATAACGACTGATGACGTTCCTACTAGCAGCGTTTGTCACAATTCCAGGTGATAACGAGGACCCATAGGTGCCTTTGGATGATGAATTATTTTCATTACAGTTATGGCTTGAAGTACCTTTGATGCTTAATTTTCTGCTAAGTTCTGGAAGCTTTTTCATTTTCATTGAAAGCTTCCTCACAGTTCGAGGAGACTTTATCTTTTCAGGAAAGGACCAGGTAATTGCAGTCCCCTTTTTCAAAGGACTAGGGCTGGAAGGTGGTGAGAATTCATTTGTTGTTGTTGCTGCTGTCGCTAACACTGCCACTGCACAAACCGAGCCATTGGAAGGATCCACGGTATGTACTAAAACCAAAATTAAGATCATGTTACGCTCCATACAAAAACTATTCCAAATCTTGAGAAAACCAAAATTTAACACATCCATAACATATTTGCAATTGACAAATTGTTAAAATGAAACTGTTGGTTTATCTTGCTACATGAAACAATCAGTTTGACCCATGTTGCTGGCAAGTGGATGAACTGTGTGGTCCCGTTGCAATTTTTCAAACAACTCTGTGCCCATTCATCATTTTAGTGGTGGTGCTGCAATTGCCCCCTTGTATACTGGGGTTGGACAATATTGTATTCATCCTAATCTTCACTGGAATTATACATTAGGAAAGAATCTATACTTAATTTCACAAGAATTGCTCTCTTCCCACACAAGTTGGGAGCTGTGAAGCAGCTTGTTGGCGATCTATATAGTCTCAGGGGTAAATAATGGCAACTCGAACAAGATAAAGGGAATTGTTTCACATGCCAGCATCCTAGCAAGGAAGGAATGCAATACATCTATTATATTGCTCTGCTGGTGTCAGCAATAAGAACCTCGTTTAAAACATCAACTTTGAATCTTTAAGTCAACATGGCTCAAAATATCAATCCACATCACATATGGTCTTCATTTCATGCAAGCAGCAATATAGCCAGTATTTTGCTCAACAATTCAGCAACTGTATTCACCCCCTAAGAGTAACTATTTTCTGAAGCTGACTTTCAGTATGGCATTGCTCATACAAAATAGTGTAAATGTCAAGATGAACTAACATCAGAACATGAAAATAACGACTTGGTTTGTTAATTAAATCAATCTGCAGCCAGGTTTTACAAATAAAACAGCGCAATAGATTAAATTGGCCAATAGTCAGCTAATAAATGTCATACTTAATTTCCATCCCTGTGGAAGTAGAATGCCAAAGCAGGGCCTGGGAACTCCACACATTCTTTTATACTTTATACTGAAAATGCACCAGGGATGTCTGGAACAAATGCCTACGCTATTAATATGTTCTACATCAGATAAGACAACAAAGCAGCCAATTTTCAGTGAAACAAAAGCAGTCAGTCACAGTGGTATAGTCCAGAAATGGACCATTCTTCACACCATGTGTATCCACACCTACACTAATGCAATTACCCTGCACTCGTTCCCTATCTCTCTACTGATTGCCCATTTAAGTGTCTCAACATCTCTTAAACATTGTGGTTGTATCTCCACTACTTCCTTTGGCTGCAAGTTCCAGATATAAAGCATTTTCCCATCAAATCCCTTTAAAGCTTCCTCCTTTCACCTCAAACCTACACCATTTTGTTGCCCGGTCATGGAAGATGATTCTGAATATCTCCACTATCTCTGCCTGTATTAACTTTACGTATCTCTATCAGATTCATCCCTCAGCCTCCAGAGAAAATAAACGCAGCCTATTCTTCAATCACTCCTCATAATTGAAGCCTCAAATCCAGGCAACATGCTGGTGAATCTCGTCCTCACCCTCTCCAGTACAATCTCATCCTGCCTCTAGTGAGTATGGTGACTACGTCTGCACACAGTACTCCAAATGTTTTTCTCCTAATCTGATTCTCTGTATTGGAGCAGGAAATATTTCTGAACAGTGAAAGGCCTATACTCTAGCTCTTTGCAGTATAGATCTGGCATGGAACTATTGTAGTCAATAAAAAAGGGACTCATGATAATTTCAAACAATGGTACTCATTGTACTGCAAGTCGAATAGTAACTGCAAGGTTATTTAATAGTGTACAGTAACAACATGAGGTATTTTTAGACCAAGAAAGATTCATCTTTCCTTTAGTGGCTGACACTTAAAAGGAGGAGCAAAGAATGAAACACAAGGCAGAAGTTTCCAATGCGGTCGGTGTCATTACTGCATGAAATCAGTTGCTTTTCTGTGACATTTCTCCTGGAATCTGTGTGTTTCCTTGGGCAGACAACATGGTGCAACAAGGGCAGTGTTGCCACTCAGCTCTCGAGGAAGTACTCATTCAAATAACTCTTTAAATATGGTTAAAACATTGCTCTAATCCCATTTGACTGCAAATTCCACACTCAGTTCTGAATTTATTAACGTGATTGTTTCTGTAGCTTTTCAGCCCCGTTGAACAATTCTAAATAGTCCAGGCCTGTCTTCACCAATGTGATGAAGATAGCCACAAAAAGCTGAAGTAACTCAGTGGGACAGGCAGCACTTCTGGAGAGAAGGGTCTCGACTCAAAACGTCACCAATTCCTTCTCTCCGGAGATACTGCCTGTCCTACTGAGTTACTCCAGTTTTTTGTGTCTATCTTCGGTTTAAACCAGCACCTGCAGTTCTTTCTTACACATATCTATGGAAAATGTCTGTACAGCAGCCGTATAGCCCAGGTAACATCTATCTACTCCATTCTCCAAAGGAAGAAATTCAGAGCTAAGCAGCCAGCACAACTTCAATTAATTTACCGTCTTCTCCCACCATGGCAGCTGGGGACTCCAAACCCAAGAAATAAAACTAGTCTCAGTGTCTGGAAGCCATAAACTACTGGACAACTAAAAACCCATCTGCTTTAGGATTGTCCTTCAGGGGAGGCAACATGCATTCCTTGCCCAAGTATGTCCTGTGTCTAGGAATGTGGTGGAATCTTAAATATCTTCAGGAAGACCCCAGCAAGTCACTTCATTGGCGGCAGATAGAATGGACAATCAACGCTGCCTTGCCAGTGGCCTCCACATTGCAAAAAGTAACTTATACACAGACCCCAGATTGTATTGATGTTGCCGAAGTAGAGATGGTTGAAAACTTCAAATTCCTAGGAGTTAATATCACCAACAACTTCTCCTGGACTACCCACCTATGTTGAAGCAATGACCAAGAACTCCTCTACATCCTTAGAAGGCAAAGGAAGTTCGGCATGTCCCCTATAACTCTCACCAACTTCTACAGATGCACCATAGAAAGCATTTTATCAGGATGCATCACAGCTTAGTTTGGGAACAGCTCCATCCACGACCGCAAAAAATTGCAGCAAATTGTGGAAGCAGCCCAGACCATCACTAAAATCAACCTATCTTCTATTGACTTCATTTATACCGCACGCTGCCTCGGCAAGGCCAGCAGCATAATCAAGGACGAGTCGCAACCCGGTCACTCCGTCTTATCCCCTCTCACATCAAGCAAAAGGCACAAAAGTGTGCAAATAAACGCACACCACCAGATCCAGGGACAGTTTCTTCCCAGCTGTTATAAGGCAACTGAATCATCCTACCACAACCAGAGAGCAGTGCTGAACTACAATCTACCTCCTTGGCGGGCTCGAACTATCCTTGATTAGATTTTGCTAGCTTTAGCTTGCACTAATCGTTAAAACGTATAGTCTTTCTGCTGACTGGATAGTACGCAACAAAAGAACACGTGACAATAAACGAAACAAAACTATTTCCAAAAGTGTTTTACTTTAGAATTCCAGCATCTGTTGTATTTTGCATTTGGAGTTTTGGTACGCCTGCTGCAAGGCTGATTTGCTACAAACACTCCTGTATGAAGAGTAAAACTTCCTTTCAGTTTGTCACTGCAGAATTTTGCCCGAGGTGAAAATTGCTATTAAAATTGTTTGGCAGCAATATAGTAATAAATACCCTTGACATTCTCGGCCAACAATTTCAAGCTGTATCACTGCACCTGGGCTTAATACCCCCATCAAATCCAACGGTTGTAGCCATTCATCATTCTCCTCATGTCAGCTAAAAAAAACACCAATCCTACCCCACCATTTGTCTCTAGCCTTGTAGATCATAGCACATTATGTGCTGGGCCAAGCACTTAAAACAGGGAAATATGGGGCTGATTCTCACCCAACAGTCAATTTTGAATGCACAATTCTTTCAGAAATGCCTGCAATAGCCTCAAACATCATCATGCCCTTCAGTGAAAGAGGCTGACAATACAATCATTTCTGAAGAGCTTTAAATGCTTCTTGCATTAATGTTTACTCATTACACCCCTGCAAATCACCAACTTCTTAGAAAATCCAACAAGGATTTATTCAACCCCTGCATACCCTGCCAAGGGTTTGTGTAATTTAATACAAAAATACCTGAAGAGTTCAGAATCTAAAATAGACACAAAAAGCTGGAGTAACTCAGCAGGCCAGACCTGCATCTCCGGAGTAAAGGAGCAAAGAAACGGCCTCCACCGCCTCAGAGGGCGGTGGAGTCCGGTTCTCTCGATACTTTCAAGGGAGAGCTAGATAGGGCTCTTAAAGATAGCGGAGTCAGGGGATATGGGGAGAAGGTGACATCACCTGCTCCTTTTCTGCAGAGGTGCTGTCTGACCCGTTGAGCTACTCTAGCTTTTTGTGTCCATCTTCAGTTTAAACCAGCACCTACACACGAGATCAGAATCTATTTTGATATGATTCAATTCGCCAACATTTTCCTCAAAAGTGAATTCTACAAAATTTTGCACTTTAAGATAGCCAAATCGGATGAACGATTCAACCAATATGCTGTTGAAATCTGAAAATAAGCATGCCATCCATTCCCAGATAGCAAGCTCTATCTGAGAATGGATGTGGTTCATGGCACTGATATTTAAGACCAGACTAAGTTTAAAAGAATGAGGGGTTACTTCAGAATGAGGGAGGATGTTTCCACTAGTGGGAAAGTCTAGGACCAGAGGTCATAGCCTCAGAATTAAAGGACGCTCTTTTAAGAAAGATATGAGGAGAGATTTCTTTAGTCAGAGGGTGGTGAATCTGTGGAATTCTTTGCAACAGAAGGCTGAGGATGCCAAGTCAGTGATCGATTCTTGATTAGTACAGGTGTCAGAGGTTATGGGGATAAGGCAGGAAAATGGGGATGGGAAGGAGATAGATCTGCCATGATTGAATGGCGGAGTAGAATTGATGGGCCAAATGCCCTAATTTTACTCTTATTCCTTATCACCAGCTCACCCCGTTTGCATCACTCTTTCTCCAGACCTCAATGGACTCCAGTAATTTAATTTTCTTCTGCAATTTTGTACAAATGCTATCCAACTTCTCAAGTGATCCAAGTTGTTTTGGCAATCACGATTATTACGAGAAGGATCCTTTTAGGATCAGATAATAGTTCTTCAAATTGACCTACTAGTAACAGTCAAGTTATCCCCACACATCACCTGTTTTGGAAGTATACCAAAACACACAACTCTGCAAAAGCCAGACCATATTAATCCCACCCAGCCTCTCATATATGGAGCCAGGATGTCCATCAATTCTAGCAACTAAATACTAATAAAAAAACTAATCACAAGCATGACAGTGTCACTTAATTTCAAAGCCATCAAAGGCACGTCTCCAGGGTATTATTGCAGATTTGGAGGATTTGAAAGGATCTTGTTGTGGGGGGGGGGGGTTTAAGATAAGGAAGCGACAAGGAGGGGGATAAAAAGGCAGGTTGCTGAAAGAAATCTGCAGACAACATGATAGTCTCCGAATTAGGAAACATTTGGTAATCATCCAAAGATTAAATCAGCCAAAGATAATGAACTAATTGTAAGTTATAAAGTCTATTAAAAATGATATTTTTTTCATTTCACAAAAATAATTTGGATGGAATATACAAAGTGAAAATTTGAAAAATAATTATGATGCACAAGGATTTTTAAATGAAACTTATAAATTATAGGAATTGTGACCTCAGAGGTTACCCTAAAATCTAATCCAAGAGCATTTGTTTTTAATCACAATGTATTTCAGTTATTTCGTGTTTTAGTCCCATTTGAAAGAATGGGAACAGAAACAATGATGTATAAAATTACACTAACATTTTTCACAACTGATGTTGCATTTTTTGATAAAACATTTGCATTTGCACACTTTTCTTCCCCATTCTCCCTTGCTATTTCACTTTAAACACGTGATTCCAAGTTTCAGTGCGGGCCATTTTGGGAATGGCGTTCAAAGTTCTATAAATTTTGAGAGCTATAGATAAGACTGGTCCTGGGGTGAAAGTACGACATTAGGGAATGCTAATTGCAACAAGATTGGTCAGGAACTGGGGCAGCAGATTGGGAGCAAGTGCTTGGAGGTAAATCCACATCCAACATGTGGGAGACGTTCAATGGTCAGGTGGGTTAGTTCAGGGTTAGCATGCTCCTGTGAGGATGAACGGCTGGCTACGTTCCTGGATGCCAAGAGATAATGCAAGTTTAGTTCTCGTAAATCTATTTTGCATTCTTTTCAGTTAACAAGTTCACAAATTATAGGCCCATCGATCTCTGCCTCCTAATCCCATTTTCCTGCCTTCCCCTCATAACCCTCGACACCCGTTCTAATCAATAATTTGTCTTACAAATACCCACTGACGGCTTACACAACCCTCTGTGGCAATGAGCTTCACATATAAATACCCTCTGACTAAAGAAGTTCCTCCTCACCTCCTTTCAAAAGGAGCACCCTCTGAAGCTATGACCTCTGGTCCTAGATTCTCCCACCAGTGGAAACATCCACTCAATCTATACCTTTCATTATTCCGTAAGTTTCAATGAGGTCTCCCCTCATCTTTTTAAACTCCAGCGAGTCGATGCCTAGTGCTGTCAACCGCTCAAAACATCTCTAAGTTTGCGGATGACACAAAGCTGGGTGGCAGTGTGAGATACGAGGACAATGCAATGACGCTGCATGGTGACTTGGATAGATTGGGTGAGTGGGCAGAAGCACGGCAGATGCAGTATAATGTGGATAAATGTGAGGTTATCCACTTTGGTGGCAAGAATAGGAAGGCAGATTATTATCTGAATGGAAGACAAAATCCGACAACTCCGACAAATCCGACAAAATCAACAACTCCGACCCCCGACGCATGTGGCAAGGCATCCAGGCCATCACGGACTACAGACCCGCCAACACCACCCCCACATCCAGCGACGCCTCCTTCCTTGAGGAGCTCAATCACTTCTATGGCCGCTTCGACAGGGACAATCTAGAGACAGCCATCAAGGCTGTGCTACCTGCCGATCACCAACCCCTCACACTCACCCCCTACGCCGTATACGTGGCACTGAGTAGGACTAATGCACGTAAAGCTGCTGGCCCTGACGGCATCCCCGGGCGCGTGCTCAGGGTCTGTGCGGCGCAGCTGGCAGACGTCTGGACTGATATCTTCAACCTGTCACTTGCCCAGGCAGTTGTCCCCACGTGCCTTAAAACCACCTCCATCGTGCCAGTGCCAAAACACTCCACTGCGGCAAGCCTCAACGACTTCCGCCCAGTTGCACTTACCCCCATCATCACCAAGTGCTTCGAGAGGCTGGTCCTGGCACACCTCAAAAGCTGCCTACCCCCCACACTGGATCCCTATCAGTTTGCCTACCGCAAGAAAAGGAGTACGGAGGATGCCATCTCAACGGCACTTCACTCCGCCCTCTCCCACCTCGACAACAGAGACACTTACGTAAGAATGCTGTTCATCGATTACAGCTCAGCATTCAACACCATTATACCATCAAAATTGATCGCCAAACTCGGTAATCTGTGCATCGCTCCTTCCCTCTGCAACTGGATACTGGACTTTCTAACCAACAGACCCCAATCTGTTAGGTTAGACAAGCACACCTCTTCAACCCTCACCCTGAACACCGGCGTTTCACAGGGCTGTGTGCTGAGCCCCCTCCTCTACTCCCTCTTCACCTATGACTGCACACCTGTACATGGTACTAACACCATCATCAAGTATGCAGATGATACAACGGTGATTGGCCTCATCAGCAACAACGATGAGTCGGCCTACAGGGAGGAGGTCCAGCACTTAGCAGCAAGGTGCGCTGACAACAACCTGGCCCTTAACTCCAAGAAGACCAAGGAGCTCATTGTGGACTTCAGGAAGTCCAGGGGCGGCACGCACACCCCCATCCACATTAACGGTACGGAGGTGGAACGTGTTTCTAGCTTCAGGTTCCTGGGAGTCAACCTCTCCGACGACCTCTCTTGGACCCACAATACCTCAACTCTGATCAAGAAGGCTCACCAGCGTCTCTTCTTCCTGAGGAGACTGAAGAAGGTCCATCTGTCTCCTCAGATCCTGGTGAACGTCTACCGCTGCACCATCGAGAGCATCCTTACCAACTGCATCACAGTTTGGTATGGCAACTGCTCTGTCTCCGACCGGAAGGCATTGCAGAGGGTGGTGAAAATTGCCCAACGCATCACCGGTTCCTTGCTCCCCTCCATTGAGTCTGTCCAAAGCAAGTGTTGTCTGCGGAGGGCGCTCAGCATCGCCAAGGACCTCTCTCACCCCAACCATGGACTGTTTACCCTCCTACCATCCGGGAGGCGCTACAGGTTTCTCCGTTGCCGAACCAGCAGGTCCAGGAACAGCTTCTTTCCGGCGGCTGTCACGCTACTCAACAACGTACCTCGGTGACTGCCAATCACCCCCCCCCCCCCCCCCCGGACACTTATTGTTATTTATTCAAACCATTTGCTGTGTCGCTCTTCCAGGGAGATGCTAAATGCATTTCGTTGTCTCTGTACTGTACACTGACAATGACAATTAAAATTGAATCTGAATCTGAAAATGCTGGATTAACTCAGCAGGACAGGCTGCATCTCTGGAGAAGGAATAGGTGATGTTTGAGACGGTGTGCTTGTACATCAGTCACTGGAAGTAAGCGTGCAGATACAGCAGGCAGTGAAGAAAGCTAATGGCATGTTGGCCTTCATTGCGAGAGGATTTGAGTATAGGAGCAAGGAGGTCCTACTGCAGTTGTACAGGCCCCTGGAGAGACCGCACCTGGAGTATTGTGTGCAATTACGGTCTCCTAATTTGAGGAAGGACATTATTGGAGTTGAGGGAGTGCAGCGTTAATTCCTGGGATGGAGAGACTGACATTTGATGAAAGAATGGGTCTACTGGGATTGTATTAGTTGGAATTTAGAAGGATGAGAGAGGATCTTATAGAAGCATATAAAATTATTTGAAGATTGGAAAGTAGATGCAGGAAAAATGTTTCCTATGTTGGGGGAGTCCAGAACCAGGGGTCACTATTTAAGAATAAGGGGTAGGCCATTTAGGACTGAGATGAGGAAAACGTTTTCCACCCAGAGTTATGAATCTGTGGAATTCTCTGCCAGAGAAGGCAGTGGAGGCCTATTCACTGGATGTTTTCAAGAGTTAGATTTAGATCTTAGGGCTAAGGGAATCACGGATATGGGGGAAAAAGCCAGAACGGGGTACTGATTTTGGATGATCAGCCATGATCATATTAAATGACGGTACTGGCTCAAAGGGCTGAATGGCCTACTCCTGCACCTATTTTCTATATTTCTATCATATGTTAACCCACTGATTCCTGGAATCATTCTTGTAAACCTCCTCTCGACCCTCTCCATTGCACATCTGTCAACCAAAGAACCATCTTGAATGTTGATTTCTGCACAGAGCATAATAAAAGTGAGGCATTTTGTTTAATGACACCCTTCCTACAACAGGGCATCAGAACTGTGCACCTTTAATGTAGCCTTACTAATAATGTATTGTACAGCTATAACATGATGTCCCAACTACTGGGCTCAATACCCTGACTGATGAAGGTAAGCAGTCCAAAGACCTTCCTCATCACCCTGTCTACCGGCGTTGCCACTTTCTTTGAACTTTGTTACTGCACCTCTGGGTCTTCCTCCCAACACTTACCAGAGCCTTACCATTTATTGCGCATGTCCTGCCTGGTTTGCCCAACCAAAATGCAACATCTCACATTTACCTTGTTGATGAATTTCCCATCAAACTCATAACCTTTCCCTGCCCGCTATACAATTTGTGTCAGCCACAAGCTTACAAACCATGACACCTGTATTTACATCCAAATTGCTAACATAACAACATATAACAGTGGTTCCAGCACAGACCCCTGTGATACACCACTCGTTACATGCCTCCACTCCAAAAGTGCACTGTGCTTGGGCCTGCATCTATCTTAACCATATAACCATATAACAATTACAGCACGGAAACAGGCCTTCTCGGCCCTTCCAGTCCATGCCAACCATTTATTTTTCCCTAGTCCCATCTACCTGCACTCAAACCATACCCCTCCATTCGCTTCCCGTCCATATATCTATCCATTACTTTTAAATGTTAAAATCGATCCTGCCTCCACCACTTCTGCAGGAAGATCATTCCACACAGCCACCACTCTGAGTAAAGAAGTTCCCCCTCATGTTACCCCTAAACTTCTGTCCCTTAATTCTCATGTCATGTCCTCTTGTTTGAATCTTCCCTACCCTCAATGGGAAAAGCTTATCCACGTCAACTCTGTCTATCCCTTTCATCATTTTAAAGACCTCAATCAAGTCCCCCCTTAACCTTCTGCGCTCCAAAGAATAAAGACCTAACTTGTTCAACCTTTCTCTGTAACTTAGTTGCTGGAACCCAGGCAACATTCTAGTAAATCTCCTCTGTACTCTCTATTTTGTTGACATCCTTCCTATAATTAGTCGACCAAAATTGTACACCATACTCCAGAATTGGTCTTACTAATGCCTTGTACAATTTTAACATTATTTCCCTATTCCTATATTCAATGCTCTGATTTATAAAGGCCAGCACACCAAAAGCTTTCTTTACCACCCTATCTACATGCGATTCCACCTTCAGGGAACTATGCACAGTTATTCCTAGATCCCTCTGTTCCACAGCATTCCTCAATTCCCTACCATTTACCATGTAGAACAGATTATTTTTTGGTGCCGTGCAGATTGCTTTGATAGGGTGTCACCATCTTTGAGAAAGATCCACTGTGGGGTCAGTCACTTGTTCTCTGCACTGGATGCTTCCCAACTTCATCCTTCCGCACATAGAGTTTGTATCCACAGGACAGGAGCCAATAATCAAAAATATATAGCCTCCTTTTGCTCTGGTATTTTATTTAATTCACATGTTTAATCGATAATGCTTTATTATTAATGTTTTGTGTGTCATTCCTAACTGTCACTGTATGCCATGTTGTCACTTGCGGGCGGAGCACCAAGGCAAATTCCTTGTATGTGAATACTTGGCCAATAAACATTCATTCATTGCCACTTCCAGCATGGCTGGCTCGATCTTTAAAGCATTTTACATTGTAGCCGAGCATTTGTATGTGTGGAAGCATTGGGGTGCTACCACTTTAAGAAATGCCTCACTTTTATTGTGCTGCATGCAGAAATTAACATTCAAGATGGTTCTTTGGTTAACAGATGGGCAATAAAGATGGACAATGGGTCAGCTCCCGACAGCACACTGGCGATATACTGAGATTAATCATGCGGATCCTCGGTGGAACACTGACTGACCAGGCAGACGGCCACATGAAGAGAAACTAAAACCTCAGTTGTAGCTCTGATACGTTGACCCTCAAGAGCAGGAGGTTTGCCAACGTTCTGTGCTGGTGCTTGGCCTCAGCTTCACAGCAACCACTTGCTGACACAGCTATGGAGTTTCCCATTTCTCAGGTTATGTCCAAACTCTCTGGGCCTAGGTACACAAGGCAAACTCCTAGTCGATGTAGAAACGGTAGATGGAGTGCATTAGCATTCTCTGAATGCACTTGGTAGAATTTCATGTAAAGTGCTTCTGCACAAAGCAAATCACAAAGTGCCGGGGGAGGGGGGGGGGGGGGGAGAATCTATAGCAGCGGGGTGACTCAGTGGTAGAGTTGCTGCCTTACAGCATCAGAGACCCGGGTTCCACCCTGACTACAGGTGCTGTCCGTGCAGAGATTGTACGTTCTCCCTGTGGATTTTCTCCAAAATCTTTGGTTTCCTCTCACACTCCAAAGACGTACAGGTCTGTAGGTTAATTGGCTTGGTACAAGTGTAAATTGTCCCTAGGGTGTGTGTGGCAGAATCGGTGGGCCGAATGGCCTGTTTCCACACTGTATCTCTAAAAAAACCTATATATGCACCAGGAAAAGTTGTTACAAGACAATGGGGATACCAATATTAGAGAGTGGGGACTGGCAATCAATAATCATTTTCAGGTTGGTATATTAAATTGATGGAGTTCCACAGGGCAATTAAGAAAGCTGTGATGCTGAATCTGTAAAAACACTGGTCGATTAAATGAATGAGCTGGGACGGGAGAATGCAGCAATCCAATAACTGCAGTATCCTCGTAAATGAAACAAAGTTATTATGCAGTTATACAAATATAATAGTATAGAGAATAAATGGGTAAAATGGAATGTTGGCCTTTATTGCAGAATATAAATGGCAGCAAAATCTTTATATAACTGAATTGGATAATAGAGAGCACACCCACTCATTTTCCCATTCGCTCCAGAAACCTGTACATTAGCTAGTCCATCACAGGAACAGATTTCCCCACTATTGGAGATCCACAGGAAGCGTTTCCTCAAGACAGCTAAAGGCCAAAGCCACACACCACAGCTACCATAGGGAGGGTGGTACAGGAACCCGAAGAACCATTATCTCCAAGTTGAAACTTCTGCCCAGCAACTATCAATCAGGCTCCTGAACATTTCTGCACAAACCCATCCCTCCACCGAAGCACGGCCGTTGCTCGATGTGCTTCACTTCTTGTACTAGTCTGGATTATTGAGAACTGAGAACTTATTGTATATATATTCGTTGTTGCATCTTATGTCTGTCAAGCTGCAACTAAGATTTTGTACTGGTTCCCATCCAGTGCATTGGACAAATAAACATTCTTGAAGTCTTGAATGTTTTTTTTAAATATAAAAAATGTTCCAGCTGCTCAGTGTGCTACTGCAGGGGCAAGTTACAGATTTTCCAGTTGCAGTCTGCAGCAAATTGACCAAGTTTCCGATGCACTCTTCAGCACACATCTGCAGGCTGGAATAATCCAAACCCATCTCTACTCACCATCACCCTTTGATTGTCAACAAGCACCTGTAGAAAATCCACTTTCATTCTACAGCTCAATTTGGGTCTTTGCTGCACTCTTGGCAGCATTATAGAAAGCAGTTTACATCCAATAATCAGGTTATTTTCTACAACTGAAAGGGAGTGTCCGTTCAGCCCCAGTTCTTGGTGCTTGCTGAATAGACTGATACAAGAGACTGAACGCAGGCAAGTGCGTTTACTAAAGCTTGGCATGATGGTCGGAGACACGCTGAGACAAACAGGGCTCTCGCTTAACTTTTTTTCCCTGTTCCCAGCCGGGCAATCTCAACAGCTTTTTAGGTTGCCAAATGACAGTTTAGGTGGTCATTTAAGACAGTTTGCATGACGCGTGCGATAATATGCTCGGACGACATGCGTAGTTACCAGTCGGAATTACCGTGGGGGGGGGGGGGGGGGGGGGGGAGGGGAAGGGGAGAGGTGGGGAGGAAGGAAGGTCAGCGCTCCTCGGACAACATCGCCCGCTGCCTTGGCAGTCCCAGTCCAACGCCAAAGTGCCGTCGTAGGGGGTGGCGGTTGGGAACTCCTTGCCACCGCCTCCCCTCCTCCGCCAAGCGGTGGCAAGGGGCCGAGCGGTGCAGCTGCTTCAGACGGCTCTCCGACGTGTGAGAGGGATTGTCTTGAAAGCGCTGTTAACAGACGATAGGGCGATATCAGCCGCTGCATGCAAATCCGCCAACAGCACTTTCAAAACAACCCCTCTCGCACACCTAGTCCGGGAGGAGGGAGGGAGAGGGAGGCCTCCTTCCATTGGGTGGGTACGGGAGGAGGTGGTGGAGCCGCTGTCGGGTTCCTATTCTCCAGAGATGCTGCCTGACCCGCGGAGTTACTCCAGTTTTGTGTATCGGTATAAACCTGTATTTGCCAAGCCGGGCAAAATGAGTCAGCATTTAGGTTGCCCGGCGGCACTTTGAGTGGTCATTGGCACCTGGGCAACCGCTAATTTAGAGCCCTGACAAAGGGTGCATTTCTTATAAATTTAAAACTAGAAATAGAATTCCAGATCCAAAAATGCAGCTGAAATGTTATTGTCAAACAGAAAAACAATCGACACTAGTAATTTCAGTGAAGATTGAAGGCAACAATAGGTTGATTACTTAACAAAAAAAGTTGGTGCAAAGGAAAAAAGTGTGGTATCAGTTTATTGCCACATGTACCAAGATAAAGTAAAAAGGTAAATCATACAATAAGCTACAATCATACCATATACAGTGCAATAGATACATGTACGGTATGTTTAATTGGCCATAGTATCAATGCGGTTGGAGCAGAAATTGTTTGTGATATTGACATGCAAGAACAAAGCTTTCCACCATCTCAGCTTCAGCACCATGGATACAGACCAAGCATCAAAGATCAGTTTTCATTCTGCTGCCATTGAGGGGGAAGTAAATATTGTCCTACAAATATTGTTACGCCGTCAGAGTGCAGAGATTTACATCAATGGTGCTAGGACTTGATGGCCTGAGCTATAGGGGGAGAGATTGGCCAGGCTAGGACTGTATTGCTTGGACCATAGGAGGTTGAGAAGTGATTTTATAGAGGTATACAAGATCATGAGGGGAATAGATAGGGTAGAGTCTTTTTATCCCGAATAGAGGAATCAAGAACCAGAAGACACAGGAACAAGGTGAGGGGAAGAAGATTTAAAGAGAATCCAAGGGGCAGTCTCTCTCTCTCTCTCCCTCCCAAATTATGGGCCAAACGCAGGCAGATGGACTATTGTAGATGGAGCACTGTGGTCGCTTCTGTGCATCATTTTGAAGGAAATTCTAATGAAACATCCAAAAAGCACCCAGCTGGCACGATTAAGTTGTGAAGCTGCAACTATTCTAGTTTAAGACGCAACTACTAAAGGTAGTGTTTCAGGGATATATACAAGCACAAATAACTCTCCACAAACCCAGAGGTCATGTTTAGTTCAATCGGTTTAAAAAAGTATACTGCTGGCTATTAGACTGTAGAATTATTTCAGGATAATTTTCTGATTTGGTCTAGGCAGGTAGTTAAAGAATAAGAACTTCCGATAAACATTGAAAGACTAAATTAGTCAGAAGTTGTAAGAATTTTTTTACACCAAGTATCAGCTGCTGGCAACATATGGAGCCCTTATTAATAACATGTTTACAACTGGCACATTTCAGAAAGGAAGCCAGCCATGTTGAAATTATGGTGGGGAAAGTTAAGGCCAGAAGCTGAAATATTCAAATTCACATGGGAACAATTGTACAAAAATGCATAGATAAATAATAGCATTAATAATTTGAGCCATTTAATAGAGAATTACCATTGACAAAATCATTCTCCAGTGTTATTTTCCCAACCCCACGTACATTTCCCAATGTTTCTATGATATTTTGTCTGCAGACTTAAATTGCCTTCACTATGATGAACAGCAAGAGATAATTCAATCAGGACTTTCTGGGCAGACCTGCATGGGTTTATCAGAGATCTTTGCTTTCCTCCCACACTCCAAAGACTAACAAGTTTGTAGGTTAATTGGCTTGGTATAAATGTAAAATTGTTTCTACTATGTAGGGTAGTGTTAATGTGCGGGGTTCCCTGGCCAGTGCGGACCCGGTGGGCTGAAGGGCAAGGTTTCCGCACTATCTCCGAAACACTACTAAAGTATTTTCAGGCTTACGACACCACGATGCCCACTGGAGTACGTGTTGCAAAGCAATCCATTCCCCTTCCCAACATAGCGATTAAAAGCCTCAATCTCCCAAATGGCTAGTATTTTACATTCCCAATTTCAAGAGGGGAGGCCAGGTGGAATGTCAAAAATGCTTAGTTTCCTGTTTAACTGCTGCTCAAAATCATTTCCACATGATAGTCAAGTTCTCAGCATGGCTGCTTTGCCTCAGCTTTAAGAGATAGATCTTGCTATCCGATTTCAAGTAAGTGTCATCCAGCAAACACACCAACTCACCTGTCACTTCAAATCCAACCAACACAGATAATCAAGTTAGCCGTCTTTATGCTAAAGATAGTTTGTTTACATGCAACTGCAATTAAATGTATTCAAATAACCGTACGCGTGCTAGCAATTCTGCACTTCTACAGAAGGTCATAAGTGATAGGAATAGAATTAAGCCATTTGGCCAGTCTACTCTGCCATTCTATCATGGCTGATCAATCTCTCCTTCCTAACCCCATTCTCCTGCCTTCTCCCCATAACCACACACCCGTACTAATCAAGAATCTATCTATCTCTGCCTTAAAAATATCCAATGACTTTTACTGATGAATTCCGCTGATGAATTCTGCAGATTCACCACCATCATACGTAAGCTCATGCTTGTTGGCACCTGCTACAAAACGTTTTCATACATTTGGTAAAGATTTCTCTGCAAATGAAGTAATCCAAGAAATACCCAATTCAGAAAGGTTCAAATATATTCTGGTATTTTTTAAAACAGATGTGCCATTTAAAGACTGGGCTTCATTACTATTCATCTTTCTCTCATACAATATAATTTGCCAAACATGGAATTTATGCAAGCATATTTTATGCTGCAGCCCAAATGAACAACAACAAGGCAACATCCTGATGATGTCAACATACCCCAAAATGCAAAGGAAGGGGTTGTTTGGCAGGAGGCGATGGGCCAGGGAAATGGGGAAGATAGTGGTAGGAATTAGTTCATAATACAATTGCAGAATATAAAAAAGGTTTAAAAATATAAAGCAAGGGGTCATCAAAACCAAAACACTTAAAATGTAATGGAACAAAATTGGAGCAGACATTGAGTCTCGCAAGTCTATTAAGATTATATCTGATCTTTTACCGCTGCACAACTTTCCTGCACTAATTCCATATGTGTTGTTTGCTTATCCATGTCTATATGGAACACTCTGTAACTGAGCCCCTACAAGACTGTGGAGCACTTCAAACATTCACTCTCTCTGGGTGGAGAAATCTTCAATCTTCTTTACGATGAATGAACTAGAAAGGCTGGACATCTAGACTCAACAGCTTCTTCCTCATACCTATCCGACTCCTGATGCAATCATCTCTTTCACACTCCTTTCCCAAAGGTGTTGCCATGTGCACTTCCTTCAACTCATTCGGATATTCCATTATAGCACTTTAATATTTGTTGCATTGCAACCGTGCACCATTCTGCTGTTAGCTTTAGTCATTTATTTATTGTTGTACCCATTGCCATATATTCTTATTATAGCACGGATGGAGCCTCTGGCTACTACAACTGTGGCAAGTGCGTCCAGCTTCAGCTCCTGAAGGACAGTGTTGGGGCACTGGAGAAGCAGCTGGATGACCTCAGGGCCATCTGGGAAAACGAGAGTTTCCTGGACAGGACTTACAGTGAGGTTGTCACCCCGAGGAATCGGGAAGAACCAAGGTGTGTGATTGAGTGAAATGGTGGTAATCGTGGAGTGCTGGAGGCCCAGGTGGCTGTGCCTAATGAAAACAAGTACGCCCTCTTGGGAACTGTCGGGGGAAACGATATTTCCAGTCCGAGCGGCAGGCAGGTCGTGGCTCCAATCCTAGAGATGGGACTCGACCGGCGAGACCAACGCGGGCATAGCCATGATGGTGGGTGACTCCATTGTCCGAGGAGTGGACAAGAAATTCTGTGGCGGCAGACGGGACGCGAGGATGGTGCCAGGGTTCAGGATCTCACGAGCAAAATTCAGAGCGAGCGAGCGCGAGCGAGAGAGCGCGAGAGCGAGGCCGGCAGTAGTTGTGCACATAGGGAAGAAGAGGAAGGAGGTTCTCCAAAATGAGTTCAGAGACTTGATAAGAAGACTGAAATGCCGGACTTCTAGGGTGGTTATCTCTGGATTGCTTCCAGTCCCTTGTGCTAGTGAGGACAGGAACAGGGAGATAGGGGATCTGAATGTGTGGCTGAGAGGCTGGTGCAGGGAGCAAGGATTTAGATTTAAATACCACTGGGATCTCTTCTGGGGTAGGGGTGACCTGTACAAAAGGGACGGGTTACACCTTAACTGGAGGGGGACCGACGTTCTGGTATGCAGGTTTTCTAGGGCTACACGTGTGGGTTTAAACTAAATCGCGGGGGGGGGAAGGGGTTGACAAATTGGGAGTATAAAGATGGAGTTGAAGGGGAAGTGGCTACAGGAAAAGTTACAAAAGATTCTCGAAGGTCAGGGCCAAATGCGAGTGGTGCGAGGGGGGGACGTGAATATGGAGGTCAAAGTGTTGTATATGAATGCGCGAAGTATAAGAAATAAAGTGGACGAGCTTGAGGCTCAGTTAGAAATTGGCAAGTATGATGTTGTGGGAATTACAGAGACATGGCTGCAAGAGGGCCAGGGCTGGGAACTGAATGTTCAAGGGTATACCTCCTATCCAAAAAACAGACAGATGGGCAGAGGGGGTGGGTAGCTCTGTTGGTGAGGAATGAAATTCAGTCCCTTGCAAAGGGTGACATTGAAACAGCAGATGTGGAGTCCGTACGGATAGAACTAAGGAATTGTAAGGGTAAAAAGACCCTAATGGGACTTATCTACAGGCCTGGACATAGGGTGGCAGTTGAATCAGGAGTTAAAATTATGGGAGATTTCAACATGCAGGTAGACTGGGAAAATCAGGTTGGTACTGGACCCCAAGAAAGGGACTTTGCAGAGTGCCTTTGTGATTAATTCTTAGGGCAGCTTGTATTGGAGCCTACCAGGAAGAAGGCAATTCTGGATTTAGTGTTATGTAATGAACCGGATTTGATAAAGGAACTTGAGGTTAATGAGCCATTAAAAGGTAGTGACCATAATATGGTCAGGTTTAATCTACATTTGGAGAGGGAGAAGGGTAGATCGGAGGTGTCAGTGTTACAGTTGAATAAAGGGGACTATGGGGCCAAGCTTGCCAAAGGTGACTGGAAAGATACACTAGCACAGATGACAGTGGAACAACAATGGCAGGTATTTCTAGGAATAATACATAAGGTGCATGATCAGTTCATTCTTAGGAGGAAGAAATATTCCAAGGGGAGTAAGCGGTGACCGTGGCTGACAAGGGACGTCAGGGACAGTATAAAAATTAAGAGAAGTACAACATAGCAAAGGTGAACGGGATGCAAGAGGATTGGGTAATGTTTAAAGAGCAACAGAAGATAACTAAAAAGACAATACGGGAAGAAAAGATGAGGTACGAAGGTAAGCTAGCCAAGAATATAAAGGGAGGATAATAAAAGCTTCTTTAGGTATGTGAAGAGAAAAAAAAAAGAGTTGGACCAAAGTTGTACCCTTGAAGACAGAAAAAGGGGAATTTATTATGGGGTAACAAGGAAATGGCAGATGAGTTGAACAGGTACTTTGGATCAGTCTTCACTAAGGAGGACACAAACAATCTTCCTGATATAGTAGTGGCCAGAGGATCTGGGGTGATGGATGAACTGAAGGAAATCCACATTAGGCAGGAAATGGTGTCGGGTACTGATGGGACTGAAGGCTGATAAATCCCCAGGGCCTGATGGTCTGCATTCCAGGGTACTTAAGGAAGTGGCTCTAGAAATCGTGGATGCATTGGTGATAATTTTCCAATGTTCTACAGACTCAAGATCAGTTCCTGTGGATTGGAGGGTAGCTAATGTTATCCCACTTTTTAAAAAAGGCGGAAGAGAGAAAAGGGAATTATAGACCAGTTAGCCTGACATCAGTGGCGGGGAAGATTCTAGAGTCAATTATATAAGATGAAATAGCCGCACATTTGGATAGCAGTAACAGGATCGGTCAGAGTCAGCATGTATTTACGAAGGGGAAATCATGCTTGACTAATCTTCTGGAATTTTTTTGAGGATGTAACTAGGAAAATGGACATGGGAGAGCCAGTGGATGTAGTGTACCAGGACTTTCAGAAAGCATTTCTTAAGGTCCCACATAGGAGATTAGTGGCACATGGTATTGGGAGTAAAGTACTGACATGGATAGAAAATTGGTTGGCCACATGAAACAAAAAGTAGGGATTAACTGGTCCCTTTCAGAATGGCATACAGTGACTAGTGGGGTACCGCAAGGCTCGGTGCTGGGACCGCAGCTATTTACAATATACATCCATGACTTGGATGAAGGGATTCAAAGTAACATTAGCAAATTTGCAGATGACACAAAGCTGGGTGGCAGTGTGAACTGTGAGGAGGATGCTATGAGAATGCAGGGTGACTTGGACAGGTTGGGGGAGTGGACAGATGCATGGCAGATGAAGTTTAATGCGGATAAATGTGAGATTATCCACTTTGGTAGCAAAAACAGGAAGGCAGATTACTATCTATATGACGTCAAGATGGGAAAAGGAGAAGTACAACGGGATCTGGGGGTCCTTGTTCATCAGTATGACAGTAAGCATGCAGGTACAGCAGGCAGTGAAGAAAGCGAATGGCATGTTGGCCTTTATAACACAAGTCGTCGAGTATAGCAGCAAAGAGGTCCTTCTGCAGTTCAGAGCCCTAGTGAGACCACACCTGGAGTATTGTGTGCAGTTTTGGTCCCCTAATTTGAGGAAGGACATTCTTGCTATTGAGGGAGTGCAGCGTAGGTTTACAAGGTTAATTCCCGGGATGGCGGGACTGTCATATGCTGAGAGAATGGAGCAGCTGGGCTTGCACACTCTGGAGTTTTATAAGGATGAGAGGGGATCTTATTGAGACATATAAGATTGTTAAGGGTTTGGACACGCTAGAGGCAGGAAACATGTTCCCGATGTTGGGGGAGTCCAGAACCAGGGGCCACAGTTTAAGAATAAGGGGCAAGCCATTTAGAACGGAAATTAGGAATCACTTTTTCACACAGAGAGTTGGGAGTCTGTGGAATTCTCTGCCTCAGAGGGCAGTGGATGCCAGTTGTCTGGATACTTTCAAAAGAAAGCTAGATAGGGCTCTTAAAGGTAGCTGAGTCAGAGGATATGGGGAGAAGGCAGGAATGAGGTACTGATTGGGGATGATCAGCCATGATCACATTGAATGGCGGTGCTGGCT
Organism: Raja brachyura; assembly: GCA_963514005.1. The sequence continues at coordinate 76,184,164 of OY740790.1, forward strand.
CAAAGGGCCGAATGGCCTACTCCTGCACCTATTGTCTATTATGATATATACTGCTTACTCTGAGCTTCAGTCGAAAAAGGAATTGCATTGCACCCTGTGTAAACGAGAATAAACTAATCTAAGTTTCGACAGCAATTTCACCTCAGAAGCTGAGGAGCCATCCCAAGTAATGCCTGATGTGCCATCTCTCAAAGACAATAAACGGATACAAGCTCTCCTCGTTATGTTTAACATAAAGAATGCATTAACATTATTTCAATAATTAGGGAAGCTACTGCTGTGGTCATGGGAATATTTATCCCTTCAATCTCCGAGGCTGATCTGGTTATTTTCAAGGCGAACACTAGCTGCCAGACTTTCAGCACAACACCTCAAATATCATAACGAAGGACAAACAATAGAAATTCAGAATTAAATCCCAGCCATTTTCTTTGGACCATGGCAAATCTAAATCCAAAATTCATGCAGAACTAAATAGGGGGTTAAAAGTAGTTATTAAAGAACATCTCCAAGTTAAAAAAAGTCAATTTGGAAACCAACTTAAACTAGAGTTAGAGCAAATATAATCCCAGCATGGAAAACCTTAGAGGACAAAAATTGGTAGAGTCACAGATAGTAAATAAGGTTAAATAGGGATTTAGTGATTCATAGATCAGCTGGAAAGTTGGACAATGTGTTGTAAATTCAGATAAGTGTGCAGTAATGCACTTTGGGAGGTCAAATTCTGGTAGGACACAAGTTGAAAGGCAGCTATCTTAGTACTGATGTATAGAAGGGCTTTTGTGTGCAATTCCATACCCCACTGAAAGCAGCAACAGCGACTATGGAGCACTTGGTGTGCTTGCTATCATACAGCACAAGGATTGGCATGTCATGCTGCAGCTAAACAAATCATTGGACACACTTGGAGCACTGTGTACAAATCTGGTTGCCACATCACAGGAAGGATGTGGAAATAGAGAAAGTGCAGAATAGATTCACCAGGATATAGCTTGCAACAGAGGCATATTAGAAAGATGAGGCACAAAGATAGGACAGACTTTTTCCCCAGCACACTGGTCTAGAACTGGAGGGCACACGTTCAAGAAGGTAAGAGTCAAGAAAGTTTTATTGTCATATGTCCTGGACAGGACAATTAAATTCTTACTTGCTGCAGCACATTTCACACTGGTGGTGGTTATTTAGAACAAGCTGCCAGAGATGGCAGTAGAGGTGAAATGTTTAAGAAAGAACTGCAGATGCTGGAAAAATTAAGTTGACAAAAAATGCTGGAGAACTCAGCGGTTGAGGCAGCATCTATGGAGAGAAGGAATAGGCGACATTTCGTGTTGAGACTTTTCTTCAGAGGTGAATATAATTACAATGTTTAAAATGTCTTTGGGCAGATATTCTGATATGAACTTTTAAGATGGACACATGCTAAATGATGCAAACAACATTAGCATGGAGTTAGAGAAGGAACTGCAGATGCTGGAAAATCGAGGGTACACAAAAGGCTGGAGAAACTCAGCGGGTGCAGCAGCATCTAAGGAGCGAAGGAGATAGGCAATGTTTCGGGCCGAAACCCTTCTTCAGACTGATGGGAGGTGGGGTGGGGGGGGTGGGGGCGGCCATGGAGAAGAAAGGAAATAGGAGGAGGAGCCAGAGGACTGGGGGAGAAGTGGGAAGGAGAGGAGACAGCAAGGGTTAACAGAATTGAGAAAATTCAATGTTCAAGCCCAGAGGATGCAGACTCCCCAAGCGGAATATGAGGCGCTGTTCCTCCAATTTGCGGTGTTGCTCACTCTGGCCGTGGAGTAGGCCCAGGACAGAGAGGTCAGATACAGAATGAGAGGGGGAGTTGAAGTGCTGAGCCACCGGGAGGTCGGGTTGGTTATTGCGGACAGAGCGGAGGTGTTCGATCGCCAAGCCTCCGCTTGGTCTCACCGATATAGATCAGCTGGCATCTAGAGCAGCGGATGCAGTAGATGAGGTTGGAAGAGGTGCAGGTGAACCTCTGTCGGACCTGGAAGGACTGCTTGGGTCCCTGAAAAGAGTGGAGGGGGGAGGTAAAGGGACAAGTGTAGCATCTCCTACGGTTGCAAGGGAAAGTGCCCGGGGAAGGGGTGGAGCAGGAGGGAAGGGACGAATTGACAAGGGAGTTGCGGAGGGAGCGGTCTTTGTGGAAGGCAGACAGGGGGGGAGATGGGAAGATGTGGCGAGTGGTGGGGTCACGCTGGAGGTGGCGAAACTGGCGGAGGACTATGTGTTGTATGTGCCGGCTGGTGGGGTGAAAGGTGAGGACCAGGGGGACTCTGCCCTTGTTGCGAGTGGGGGAAATGGGGAGAGGGCAGCGTTGCGGGGTATGGAGGAGACCCTGGTGCGAGCCTCATCTATAGTGGGGGAGGGGAATCCACGTTCTCTGAAGAATGAAGACATTTGTGATTACCTGGCGTGGAACACCTCATCCTGGGAGCAGATGCGGCATAGACGGAGGAATTGGGAATAGGGGATGGAGTCCTTACAGGAAGCAGGGTGGGAGGAATAGTAGTTCAGGTAGCTGTGGGAGTCAGTTGGTTTGTAGTGGATGTCAGTCAGGAGTGTATCACCTGCAATTGAGATGGTGAGGTCAAGGAATGGTAGAGAAGTGTCAGAAATGGTCCAAGTGTATTTGAGTGCCGGTTGGAAGTTGGTGGTGAAATGGATGAAGTCAGTCAGTTGTGTGCAGGAGGTGACACCAAAGCAGTCGGCATGGATAAAGGTAGACATAAATGCTGAAGAAACTCAGCGGGTGAGGCAGCATCTATGGAGCGAAGGAAATAGGCAACGTTTCGGGTCGAGACTGATGTGAACATGGGTGGGGATGAAGAAAGGAAGAGTTGGAGCCAGTGGGCTGAGGGAGAGCTTAGAAGGGAAGGAGAAAGTAGGGACCACCTGAAATTAGAAGTCAATGTTCATATCGCTAGGGTGCAAACTGCCCAAGCAAAATATGAGGTGCTGCTCCTAAATTTCCCGTGGTCCTCGCTCTGGCCATGGAGGCGGCCCAGGACAGAAAGGTCAGATTCGGAATGGGAGGGGGATGGATGTTTAGCATAAACATCAGCATGAGACAAAAGATAGGCCAAAATAGCCCGTTTCTGTGCTATATAGTTTTCTGAACTGGACAATTCCAAGGAGAGTGAACAAGTGATATATTATTGTTCAATTTTATGTTGCAACTTCTTTGACAGCTTCAATGTTTTATCAGCCTGGGTTTCCTGTTGTACGACAAAGAGCTTACCTGAAGACGGAGATTTGTGTACACAGATCTCATCCACATTCGTCCCAATGCAAGATTTGCACCCAGGCATTAGCCTCTGCAGCTGCACACATTCTGTGGCATTTATAGAATTCACTAAATCCATCCGATTCACATCAGTCGTTGGCGCTTTCTGGATTTCCCTCGTGCTTTCAGAGATTCCCAAAGTCACTTGTCCTTCCACTAAATCATCAACAGGCAATGAGGGCGGCTTCATCTGCAGACTGTCTGAGTTTTCAGTTTTAGCCACACAACTGGCAGGAGGTGACAGAATTTGTGGTACATCAACGTCTTCATCTTCCGGGATAGGATTATACCATATCTCCCCCTCATCATCAGCATCATTTTCTTCACTATGATCCATAGTAACCTTTGCAGCAATTCTGTGGTCGTTTGGTTGGGCAGACTCAGGAGGCAAAATTGCAGGCTGCTGTCTTTCTTGCAAGGGGCTTGGAGCAGTCACATGGTTTGTTAGCTCTAATGATACAGGAGCATTGGACTCTTCATTCAAAAAAGGGCTCAGAGTGCTCTGCTGTAACCAGTTTCTTTTCTTGGACACAGTGATGTTGTTTATGTGTGGCCTGTAGTCATTGATCTTGTTAGCTTCACTGGCTTTCAATTCTCTCCTGATTTTTGAAGAGGTGTGTACATTTTCAATGAAATCTGTAATCAGGAAGGGAAAATTTGCTCAGCGAAAACATCAGAATATTTACAAAGATTCAAAACAGTAATTTGATGCTTGCAATTCATAAAGTTTACTGAAATTAAAACATTTAACTACAGTGCCCTCCATAAAGTTTGGGATAAAGACCTATCATATATTTATTTGCCTGTACTCCACAATTTGAGATTTGTAATAGAAACAAAATCACATGGGGTTAAAGTGAATATTGTCAGATTTTTAATAAAGGCCATTTTCATACATCGTGGTTTCAACATATAGAAATTAGAGCAGTGTTTATACATAGTCCCTCATTTCAGGGCACCATAATGTTTGGGACACAGCAATGTCATGTAAGTGAAAGTAGTCATGTTTAGTATTTTGTATATCCATTGCATGCACTTGACTGCTTGAAGTCTGCGATTCATGGACATCACCAGTTGCTGGGAGTCTTCTCTGGTGATGCTCTGCCAGGCCTGTATTGCAGCCATCTTTAGCTTATGCTTGTTTTAGTCCCCTTCAGTTTTCTCTTCAGCATGTAAAAGACATGCTCAATTGGATTCAGATCAGGTGATTGACTTGGCCACTCAAGAATTTACCATTTTTTAAGCTTTGAAAACCTTTGTTGCTTTAGCAGTATGTTTGGGATCATTGTCTTGCTGTAGAATGAACTGCCGGCCAATGAGTTGTGAGGCATTTGATTGAACGTGAGCAGATAGGATGTGTCCATACACTTCAGAATTAATTATGCTACTACCATCAGCTGTTGTATCATCAATGAAGATAAGTGAGCCAGTACCTTCAGCAGCCATACATGCCCAGGCCATAACACCCCCACCACCATGTTTCACAGATGAGGTGGTATGCTTTGGATCTTGGGCAATTCTCTCCTCCATATCTTGCTCTTACCATCACTCGGATACAAGTTAATCTTCGTCTTATCTGTCCACAAGACCTTTTTCCAGAACTGTGGTTGCTCTTTTAAGTAGTTCTTGGCAAATTGTAACCTGGCCATCTTATTTTTGCACCTAACCAGTGGTTTGCATCGTGCAGTGTAGGCTCTAGGTCTGTTCATGAAGTCTTCTGCGGACAGTGGTTATTGACAAATCCACACCTGACTCCTGAAGAGTGTTTCTGATCTGACGAACAGGTGTTTGGGGATTTTTCTTTATTATAGAGAGAATTCTTCTGTCATCAGTTATGGAGGTCTGCCTTAGGTTGCCAGTCCCTTTGCGATTAGTAAGCTCACCAGTGCTCTCCTTCTTAATTATGTTCCAAACAGTTGATTTTGGTACGCCCGACGTTTGGCTGACCTCTAACAGTTTTATTCTTGTTTCTCAGTCTAATAATGGCTTCTTTGACTTTCATTGACACAACTTAGGTCCTCATGTTGATAAACAGCAATAAAAGAAACCAAAATGTATAAAAATGGCCTTTAACAAAATCTAACAATGTGCACGTTACCCACATGTGATTTTTTCTATTACAAATCTCAATTTGTGGAGCACAGAGGCAAATAAATAAGTGATGTATCTTTGTCCCAAAGATTATGGAGGACACTGTACATGCTGTATGGAATTAGATTGCCGATACGCACGGGTTACAACTGATGAACAGAAGTATTTTGGAAAATAACAGTATTTTGAACTGTTGCATACTTATGGAAATTCCATAACCAAATCTAACTACTTCTCTTCATGTAATTACCCTCAAGACTTGGGAATTGTTACAACAATCCAATTTTATTTGCAATCAAATGAAAGTGCTTATTTTAAAGAAAGAAACCATATGGTTCTCAAAATATTTGGGCCTATGCCACAGCTGGCTTCTGTAGCCTACAATTGAACAATTCATGGAACGAGTTCAGGCCGAGACAGAAGAAACTGCAGATGCTGGAATATTTAGCAAAACAAAGTGGGTGAGACGGCATCTGTGGAGGAATGGCAGACAATGTTTCAGGTTGGGACCCTTCTTCACACAGTCTGAAGAAAGGCCCCGACCCAAAACGTTGCCTATCCATTCCCTCCACTGATGCTGCCTGACCCGCTGAGTTCCTTCAACACTGTCTTGCACTACTTCAAACCCTTCAACTGATGGGTAAAACACAAATCTAGCAAATAATCCGCTGGCTTTGGGCTATCAAGGCAATTTAAGGCTGCCATGTTCTGCATAAACAGAGTCAAGTCACCTTGACAAAAATCTGTTTACATCCATTCTTCTTTGCGTGGCTGACTATACCACATAATGCTGCCTTCTAGGCAAATACTTTCACAGGAATGCAATGTCACAAAACACACAAGTGCTGCAACACTTTGGTATATTACTACGTTTTAGGCAAGACAACTCATACAAGCACGTTTATGCTTGCACTACATTCCAGTAGAATCCAGATAAGATTCTTTCCCAATGCTGATATTATCAGGTAAATTTTACCAAGCATATACTTAGTTCAGAAATTAACCCACAATTGAACCATTCTGACTGGAAATAACCTCTTAACAGTGCATGCTAGCTCGTTAGTGGATGGCATGCTTTTCATTCATATACGTGTCTGCACAAGCAAGTTGGTAATACAAAACAATTATCAGTAATCAAAGTTTTGCTTCAAATCAACCTGGCTCACATGCAATACGATGTTGATATGATAACCTATAAAATGTAAACGCTTTTCAAATACTCAAAGTCCTGCTTTCTTACTAAACTCCATTGTCAAAGTATACTGAATACCGTGTTGATAGCACTCAAAACAATAATTTTCATACTAGTATATTTTCCGGTGCTTAATTAACCATAAAGTAGCACCCATTTACAAACAACCATACTGCTTTGAGGTAGCAAAATATGAGGTGCCTATAATCAAACACACTTGGCAAACAAATTTCTGACAATTATACTCATTTCCATCAATGCTCTCACTTTTATAGAGCTGCATTTAACAAAAACTATTTTGCAGTCAGCCAGAAGACCAAGAGATTATTTTGATTAAAACGACCCAAGAACACTAATTAAAGATCAAATAGAAAGGAGGTCAGTAAAAGCCAAAAATTATGTCCCTTAAGATTTTAAGAGCATTTAAAATAGAAACTAGCTCTCTCCTTTTAAATTTAATAGTATGAAATACTGTCTATGATAAACAGAAAATATCATAGGGTTGGTAACCTTAGAAGCAGAAAAAAAATACAAGCAATTTTTAAAAAACAATATTTTCTGTAAGGAGATGTATTGGAGCGTTTAGAGCGATGAACATGGCACCATTGCGTAAATACAAAACAGATTGACTAGTTACAAGCTTGTCAGCCAAACACTGATAGCGATTAAGTTCAGTATCACAATCATTTTAAAAGGCACAGGTTCATTGAGGCGAGTCAGAAAAGACGAGGATAAATTTTGTGTAGTGACCAGAATTATTTGAGAGATGCATCAAGGTTACTAAGGACATTCCGTTTTATGTTGTCTACGTGGATGTTAGGAAAGCCTTTGAAAGGTTCCACGTGTAGACCCATTTAAAAAACCAAGTCCTCATGCAGTTCAAAGGAATGCTGCAAGCCGGAACCACAATTGGCTATGGCAGGAAGTCAAGAATGATGGCCAGGTGATTTAGTGTAGGTGGGCTGCTTGCTATGCTGTTCTGCTAAGATCAGGACTACATACCTTACTTATGAAAGTAGATATTGATGCCTGGACTCAATCTAAGAGCCACAATGTAGTAGTACACGGACAAAGCCAAATGTAACTGTAGAGTTGATGGGAAAAAAAAGACTACAGGATTGGTAAAAGGAATTCATTGAGCATTCACGGAGGTCAAAGGGACAAATAATTCCATAATTGGTGGTACAGGAGTCCTGATTTTAAAAAAATTGGAAATTATTGCAATGCCTAGGAAATTGTTGCACAACTTCTATCAAATGGGTCTTTTGACCATAACCACACCAATTTGTGTTTATTGTGTGTTTTGTTATTTTATTGCATGTATGACTGCAAGGCAACGGAATTTCATTCAGGCCAAAAGGCCAGAATGACAATAAAGTTTCCATGATTCCATGATTGACCAATGTTGTTTGGAGAATGTGAAAATGTGAATGAGTGTTTGAGCATCTAGATTATGTTACATTTATTCGGTGTTCCACAGGACCACATATACTAGATTGATAACATTGTTGGGAAGATAAGAGCCAAAACACACATCCAGGTGCAATTCAGTTGCCACAAGTGAGGTGGCAAATTATTTACATACATATTTGCTGCATTTTGTAAAGTATCTCAATTAATAAATGCTTGTGGATGCACAAAAGTCTGCAGATGCTGGAATCCCAAACAAGAAACAAACTGCTGGAGGATTTGCCCCATGCCTCTCTGCTACCAATCTCCACCTTCTACTACGAAGAAGGAATCCTACCCAACAACTATGCCTCCACAAATGTTACCTGTCCCACCAAGCTTCTCCAACAATTTTGTACTCGCTAGGCAAGTGAATATTTTGAATCTGATTTTATCAATAATTGGAAATTATGATTATAAGGAAAGATTTTTCTTGAATGTATAAAACATATTAATGCAAGAATTAAAGTACTCGGCTTGACCTTGCCTTTTAATCATCTACAACTGCAAGCTCCTAATTTACAGCTATCTGAGTTTTACTGGACGATGCTTTCAGCCAGGTAGTTCCTAATATCAGTTTCACAGGAGCCAAGTGCTTTATTAAAATCCATTACCCAAACATTGTGCCATTACTTCTGTCCAATTTACACTTCTAGATCATGTCGAAGGAAGGAGAAAGCAGTTAGGAGGGGGGGGTGAAGGAGGGAATTTGTGCCTCGAGGCTTAAGACAAGTAATTTAACGAACACATACATTCACCAAAGAAACCTCCACAAAATATTCCACATACCAGAGTCAACAGACCATGTTCATGTCTGGAATCAGTGCCCAAGGCTAGCAATTCCTCTCATGACCAGTCTTTAGTACTGAAGTAACTGTCAAACTTCCTAACAGCATTTTTAATTTATCTTGAAAGTAAATTTCGCAAGATCTAAAAACAGAATTCCATAGTTGCAATTAAAGGTTACATTTTAATGGTTCACATATTTCTTCCCAAACATGCTTGTGATGTTTGAAATTTGACTTTCAAATGCCTAATTTCAAAAATCAGAAAAAAATAAGTTTAGAGAATAAAAACATTTGGGTCAATATAATTAACCTATGGAAGCCCAATACATCAAAATATTATTTGTCAATAGTTTTGCTTCTGGTTTCTTAGTGCCACAATGGTTATTTTCCTCAAATGCAAGTCATGAAGCCACCAAATTGGTGTTAGAATTTCTCTCAAAGACCCTGCTCGATTCAAATGTTTACAATTTTAGATTTAAGATCCGTAGTGTGCCATTTACTGCCCTATTCATGTAGAGATAACAGGTGAAACAGGCCGTTCAGCCCACAATGACTATCAAAATGATGCCTAGACCAACTCCTATCAGCCTCCACATGACCGATATCCCTCTATTTCAATGAGCCTATCCAAAAATCACCAAGTGCCACAATCGTATAAGCCTTAACCACCCCGCCCCCCCCACAGCACATTTCAAGCCCACACCACCTTCACAAAAATTTTACCCCTCACATCTCCTTTAGATTATTTGCCTGACAAAGCTATGGTCTCGAATATTTGTTTTTTCCATCCTTGGAAAAGGTTCAGACTGTCTATCCTACCTATGTCTCTCATACACCCGTCAGGTCTCCTTGCAATCTCGGGCATTCCAGACAAAACAATACAAGACTGTCCAATCTTTTCCTGTAACTAATACATCCTAACCCATGCATCATCAATCTGGCAAACCTCTGCACCCTTTCCAAAGCTTCCACATCTTTCCTGTAATGGGGTAACCAGAACTGCAAGCAATACTCCAAATACCACCTAACCAAAGTCATACAAAGCTACATCATGATGTCCTGGCTCCTGTACACAACAATTACTGAAAAAGGAAATGGTAAAATAGTATCACACTCCATGTATCTACCTCATTCAACTCTGACACTAGTTTCCACTGACCATACCGCACATTGGAGGATGATTAAACAAAGAATAAAATGGGAAGAACGGAATTAGAAATCCAAATCAATATAATTAATGAGTTTCGCAAAGAAGAATGGTATTGTAGAGCCTTGCATAATACCACAGTATTTAGAAGCAAAACCAAACAAAACAAGTTACTGCAACCGATTGGAACAACATAGATAGGTGCCAGAATTTGCTAAGAGTTTTTCCCCACAACTCCAGTACTACCAGGGACAATCAATAGAGTCCCTCCAGAAGCGGTGGAACAAGTTTTAATTAAAGAATTCCATCAGCACACCAACTTTCCTACATTTTCCCTTTAGCTCGGGAATGTTCCAAAATACAAGTTAGTCCATTTAAGAGCTGGGAAAATCTTTTCACTCAAAAGTTGAAGCTTTTCGTCCATTATGCTCTCAGGAGCAGGGTCTCTGAATGTCTGTAAGACAGAGTTAGATACAATGCTGATACACCAAGGGATGGACTGCTTCTGGAGTAGACTGGAATGTAGACTTGTTGTTAGGATCAGATCAGCCATGACTTATTGAATGATGGAGCAGACTCGAGGGGCAAAATGGCTTTCTCATACTCCTTATTGGTATGCAGGAAACCAGCAGTCAAACAGACATCTGGCCATCAACAGCACACCATTACTTGTTTAGCAAAACATTCTCAAAGCACAATATTTCATCGCTGCACTCAAAGAAAACATTAGCACCTCAATCAACTTCCACTAAAAGGGGAAAACAAACGGGTCTCACATTTGAAGTATTTTCAATCAATTCCATTTAATGCCAGACTTTTCTACATCCATGTCCAACCATAATCACATCCTCAGATTAATTTAAAATGCTTTAAACTTTATTCCAATTTTTGACCTTGTATGTGCCACCAGGCCCATCAGCCTGCCCTGCATTCAATATCTATGGAGAGAAGGAATGATCTATGGAGAGAAGGAATGGGTGGCGTTTCCTCAGTCTGAAGAAGTCTTGACCTGAAAGGTCACCCATCCCTTCTCTCCAGAGATGCTGCCTGTCCCGCTGAGTTACTCCAGCATTGTGCTACCTTAGACTTAAACCAGCATCTGCAATTCTTTCCTACACCTTCAATATGATCAATGATGGCCTCAAATTCTTCTGTGCCCATTTGCCATAACCCAATTTTTTCATTTAATTTACCCCAATATATGATTGACGTAAATTAAGGTTAATAAAACGACAACATTTAAGAGACATCTGGACACGTGGATAGGAAAGGTTTAGATGGATACGAGCCAAATGCAAGTTAATGAGTTTAGATAGATGTGGTATCTTGGTCAGCATGAATAAGTTATGCAGAAGGGTCTGTTGCCATGCTGCATGAGTAACATCACTATTAAAGCAATGCTGCTATTTAAACTTGTGGATTAACAAAATTACAAGACTAACTATTTAGTATATAATAAAGATAATGTGGAGTTCCAGAAAAACTGCAAATACGCCCCCAAAATGTCTGCGCTATTTGCCAGATATGTAAAGAATGTATCAAAAATGCATTCACTAGGGTACAGACTGGAATCTACGAATCAGGGAAGCAATATCGGCACATGTCACTGACCTTTAACAAATATTTTACTTGTAGTTTCCAATTAATAACCTACCATAAGTATGCAACAAATTCAAAAACTAACTCCATACAGCACTTACAATATGAATTGCCAACCAAATGCAAATACATACTTTGTTAACCTTGGTCAAAGGGTTGACCAAATATTGCATTCATAAAGTTAATGTTGTGAGTGTTAGTAGTAGTCTTGACAATTCAGACGCATTATTAAAGGAAGAACCACCACCAGCACTATACATCAAATCAATAAAAGACCAGACGGCAGAATTCCATTTCCAGACAACCTATTCTGGAGAATAAGACACCAGGTGGATGTGTTAAGACAAAACCATGCACAAGTCCCAGTGAAGGAGTGAACCAGCTGCCAAAGCAACTGCCTACCTGTCAGCAAAACCCTTTGGCTGGTAGGGGACGATGCTGCTTTGTTTCCTTGCACTCTGACAGCAACAGGGAAACTTGCCTTCTGCACTTCTTCTGCTTTGCCGATTGCCTGAGCTGGCAACGAAGCAGAGGGCACACTGACTTTTACAGACCCACTAATGCGCTCTTTCATCTCCATAGACAACATGCGCCCTCTGTGCATCCATTCTTGCATTTTGTTGACCGTCACTGTAGGTGGTTTTAAGGAGCACCCCTGCCTACCGTCCTGCTCCTCAGACGGGCCACAGACCCCGTCAGCTGAACACCTCAACTTAGCAACTTTACAGCTAGCGTCGCCCAACATTGAGCTGCTTTCCGGGGGCTGAGCTACATCCTCCGCGCACTCTGAAGCCTCGGCTGCGGGGACATGGTGGTGGAGAAGGGAGCAGCCAGCCTGGCCCTGGGGGCAAAGCCCCTCCACACCCCGGCAGCACCCCCTGGGCCCGGCCACTAGCAGAGAGACGTAGTCTATGACCCCGTCGCTCACTGACCGCTGCAGAGGGGGTCTGAGGGGAGCCGGAGGGCCGGGGCTGGCGTGTTGGCTCCGGCGGGGAGGCGGCGGGGAAGCGGTGGTCGAGGCCCGGCCTGGCGAGGGTGCGCGGCCGGTGTCCCGGTGGGGGTTGTCCACGGGCAGGTCGTGCATGGCGTGTATCAGCAGGTAATAGGCTTCATGCAGCCGGCTCCTCAGCCTCTCCTTCTCCCGGGCGCTCTCCTCCTCCTCCTGCTGCTGCTGCCCGCCGCTGCCGCTGCCGCCCGGGGAAGCGGCCGAGACGGCCACCACCACCACGGCCCCGGCCCGCTGCCCCTCGCAACCCCGCGGCTGCTGGTTGTCGTAGTAGTCGCCGCCATCGTCGTCGTCGTCCGGGGACGGCGGGGCAGCCACCTGCGACAACCCGGGGCTCGGCAGCTGTCGGCCGGCCAGGCCCGCACCCACGCCGGGCATCTCGTCCTCTCCTCCGCCTGGCACCGGGGAACCCCGGCTGCTGCCCCCCGAACCAACCCCCCCGGGCCCGGCCTGGAGCTGGAGCTGCTGCTGCTGCTGCTGCTGCTGGTGGTGTTGTTGTTGTCGCCGCCGCCGCTGGTGAAGAAGCTTGGCTTTACCTTCGTGGCTCCTGGAGCCGCCGCCACTCGCCGTCTTCTTGGGCTTCTTCCCCCTCAGCTTGGCGAACAATGTCCGGCGTAAGGGATCGGCCATCCCTGCTCGGTAACCTACACCCCCAACCACCTTTTCTAACCAAAAAAAATAAATAAAAAATCACGACCGCTGGCTTGGAGGCGGCGGTGATGTTGTTGGTGGTTGATGTTGTTGTGGTGGTGGTGGCCGGAGCGGCGGCGGCACCCCCCCTCCTTCTCTCAGCGCGCCCCTGCGCGCACTGCCCGCCGCTGCCGCTCGACCTTGCTCTTCACTCTGCCCCGCGCCTTCCGCGCACGCGTCAGCCATGCTCGAGCCGCGGCTCGCGACTGCAGCGCACAACCGCCACGGCGGCGCGAGGCGGCAAAGCGCGCGGGCGGGAAACCGACCCTCTCCCTCCCTCCGGGTCAATGCTGGGGGGGGGGGGGGGGCGCGTCGACTGCACAGGTGCGGCAGGTGGAGGGACTCGACCCGCCCCCCTTCAACAACACACCTGAACCCCCCGCCCCTCCTCCGGACAGCGGACAGGTGAGTCTGGTCCCGAAACGTCAGCCATTCCTTCTCCCCACAGATGCTGCCTGACCCACTGAGTAACTCCAGCAGTTTGCGTCCACCATCGATTTAAACCACCAGCATCTGCACTTCTTTCCCACACATGGTGAGTCCTAGTCACAAGTTACAGGAGTGTAATTTGGACATACATAGACAGTAGATGCAGGACTAGGCCATTCCGGCCCTTCGAGCCAGCACCACCATTCAATATTCAATATGATTATGGTTGATCATCCAAAATCAGTACTCCATTCCAGCTTTTTCCTCATATTAAGGGGTTGGACAGGCTAGATGCAGGAAGATGTTGGGGAGGTCCAGAACAAGGGGTCACAGTTTAAGGATAAGGGGGAATTCCTTTAGGACCGAGATGAGGAAAACATTTTTCACACAGAGAGTGGTGAGTCTCTGGAATTCTCTGCCACAGAAGGTAGTTGAGGCCAGTTCATTGGCTATATTTAAGAGGGAGTTAGATGTGGCCCTTGTGGCTAAAGGGATCAGGGGGTATGGAGAGAAGGCAGGTACAGGATACTGAGTTGGATGATCAGCCATGATCATATTGAATGGTGGTGCAGGCTCGAAGGGCCAAATGGCCTACTCCTCTACTTATTTTCTATGTCTCCGGTGGGGAGGCACCGATTCAGGTCTTACCTGGACTTACCTTGTCTGCACATCTGGACGCCTGCAGCGGCGACTGCGGAGGGTTGTGGTCGCGACCACGGGGGAAAATGGAGGAGGACTAACCAATTTTTGTACCTTCCACCACAGTGATGAATGCTGTGGTGGATGTTTGTGTTAAATTTGTATTGTGTATTGTGTGTTCTTTTTTTATTGTACCGCTGCTGGCAAATTCATTTCACTGCACTCTATGTGGCCGTGACGAATAAAACTTGATTTGACCTGACGTTTGACGTCACCATCGAAAGACAGTCATTTTTAAATTCAAAGATTTGTCAGATTTTTGAACATTTTCATTAATAACTCAAAAATTAAGCATGAAATTTTCAGATACGGCAATTTTGGACTTCGGGGGAAAAATGTCTACCGGAATGTATAAAGATTTTACCGTTACCGCGTCGTTTTTTCGCAAAGATGTGATTACACATAAATACACGCACACACACACACACACAAATAAATACACATCCAAGATCAGAGTTTTATAAGTATAGAGATGTCAAGAGTCAAGAGAGTTTTATTGTCATGTGTCCCAGATAGGACAATGAAATTCATGCTTGCTGCAGCACAACAGAATATGTAAACATAATACAGAACGGCAGATAAAAGTTCAGTGTATCTGTAGACTATAGACCATATATATACACAATAAATAAACAGATAAAGTGCAATATTAATAATAGACTGTTATTGTTCAGAGCTTGTTTGATGTCATGTTTAATAGCCTGATGGCTGTGGGGAAGAAGCTGTTCCTGAACCTGGATGTTCCAGATTTCAAGCTCCTGTACCTTCTTCCCAATGGCAAAGGAGAGATGAGTGTGTGGCCAGGATGGTGTGGGTCTTTGATGATGTTGGCAGACTTTTTGAGGCAACGATTGCCAAAGCTCCCTTCAATGGTGGGGAGGTCAGAGCCGATGATGGACTGGGCAGTGGTCACAACTTTCTGCATTATTTTCCACTCCTGGACGTTCAAGTTACCGAGCCAAACCACGATGCAATCAGTCAGCTCTCTATTGTGCACTTGTAGAAGTTCGAGAGAGTCCTCCTTGACTCTCCGTAATCTTCTCAGGAAGTAGAGTTTCTGATGTGACTTCTTTATAATTGCATTAGTGTGCTGGGACCAGGAAAGATCTTTGGAAATATGCACGCCCAGGAATTTGAAGTTTTTGACCCTTCCCACCATCGTCCCGTTGTTATAAACAGGATTGTGGGTCCCTGTCCTACCCCTTCCAAAGTCCACAATCAGTTCCTTGGTTTTACTGGTGTTGAGAGCCAGGTTGTTGTGCTGGCATCATTTGGTCAATCGGTCGATCTCACTTCTATACTCTGACTCATCACCATCTGTGATTCGTCCCACAACAGTAGTATCATCGGCGAACCTGATGATGGAATTTGCACTATGTCCGGCTACACAGTCATGAGTGTAGAGTGAGTACAGCAGGGGGCTGAGCACATAGCCTTGAGGTGCTCCCGTGCTGATTGTTATCGAGGGTGACATATTTCCACCAATACGGACAGACTGCAGTCTGTGGATGAGGAAGTCGAGGATCCAATTGCAGAGGGATGCGCAGAGGCCCAGGTCCATGAGCTTGGTAACCAGCTTGGAGGGGATGATGGTATTAAATGCCGAGCTGTAGTCTATGAACACCAGCCTGACATATGAGTTTCTGTTGTCCGAATGGTCCAGACCGGAGTGGAGAGCCAGTGAGATTGCATCCACCATTGACTTCTTGTGGCGGGAAGTGAACTGCAGTGGGTCGAGATTCTTGTCGAGGTAGCAGTTGATATGCGCCATAATTAACCTCTCAAAGCGCTTCATCATCACAGATGTTAGTGCCACTTGTCGATAGTCGTTGAGGCACATGACCTTGCTCTTCTTGGGCACCGGTGTTATTGATGCCTTTTTAAAGCAGGTGGAAACCTCAGACCTCAGAAGTGATATGTACACACGCACACATATGTACACATAAAAACCAAACAAAGTGCAATAATAACAATAATAGGTTATGTAGCTTAGAGCTTAGTTGGAGGTTGTAGTGTTTAATACTTTAATGGTTCTCGGGAAGAAGCTGTTCCTAAACCTGGACGTTACAGATTTCAGCCTCCTGTACTTTCTTCCCGATGGCAGCGGTTAAATGAGTGTGTGACCAGGGTGCCACAGAGAGTCATACACTGTGGAAACAGGCCCTTCGGCCCAACCTGCCCACACCTGCCAACATGTCCTCGCCACACTAGTCCCACCTGCCTGCGTTTAGTCCATATCCCTGTAAACCTGTCCTATCCATGTACCTGTCTAACTGTTGCTTAAATGTTGCGATAGCTCCTGCCTCAACTACTCCCACCAGCAATTCGTTTCATACACTCACCATCCTTTGCATAAAAAAGTTACCGCTCAGATTCCTGTTAAATCTTTTTCCCCTTCTCCTGAAACCTATGTCCTCTGGTTCATGATTCACCCACTTTGGGTAAGAGACTCTGTGTATTTACCCAATCTATTCCGCTCATGATTTTGTACACCTCTATAAGATCACCCCTCATCCCCCTGCGCTTCAAGGAGTAGAGTCCCAGCCTATTCAACCTCTCCCGATAGCTCAGACTCTTTAGTCCTGGCAACATCATCGTATATCTTCTCTGTACCCTTTCCAGTTTGACAACATCCAGTGTTGCAGCACTATTTGTTTAGGTGTCGGAGCTGTCAAACAGGGGCATCATTTCAGATTTTGCTTGGGGGAGGGGGGGCAAGCTAGTCTCCCAAGAGGGTTAAACAAGATTATAGTCTAACACAACATCCCAGCGTATAACCACCTTCCTCATCACTGTCACATTTCAAATAAACAATTAGGGCATTCTTGCTGCTCAGGCATGTTGTTTCATCAATGAGAACAGAAATGTTGCCATTTATCTGCTTGATATGCTGGCAAATTTTCTTTATCATATTAATGGCTATGTGGTTAATGATCTCTGCAGCACTAGCACGGGAATGCAGTCCAATTCCAGTGTCAATACGATTTTTGTTTTGAAGTTCCAGCAAGCCAAAGTGATCAGTGTATGGTCTGTCATTCTGAGCTAAAAAATATGCAGAACAAAAAACAAAACATAGAAACATAGAAACATAGAAAATAGGTGCAGGAGTAGGCCATTCGGCCCTTCGAGCCTGCACCGCCATTCAATGTGATCATGGCTGATCATCCAACTCAGTATCCCGTACCTGCCTTCTCTCCATACCCCCTGATCCCTTTAGCCACAAGTGCCACATCTAACGCCCTCTTAAATATAGCCAATGAACTGGCCTCAACTACCTTCTGTGGCAGAGAATTCCAGAGACGGCAGAGAATTCCAGAAACAAGTTGCCTTTAGATGCGAAGCATTCGTGGTGTCACATAATTTTCCAAGAGAATCGTCACTAGTTTTATTTTCAACACATAGAGCAGCAGCGTGAGCTTTTGGTAGTTTGTGATTAACAATTTTTATTTGAGAGACTTCAAGCGTGTACTCCGATCGACTCCATAATAGGATATTTGGTACGTTTGCCATTCATTTGACAGCCTCAAACCCTCAGAAGTGAAGTGTGTCAGATTGCTAATGTTTGCACATGCTTTACACCCATGTTTATCATTCTTGAAGTCGAACCAGGGATAAGTTTCTTTATTTTTCTTCCACATTTCTTCAGTCTGGATACAAGCCTGACTTCGAAACATCATTACTTTCAGAACTACATTTGGGCCTGGTTAGAAAATCTGAACTATAATTAGGCGAAACACAGCTTTTGTCACTTTTAGACAATAGGTGCAGGAGTAGGGCATTTGGCCCTTCGAACCAGCACCTATTATCAGTCTTACTAGTATATTACTATTACTATTATATTATATAACTAGACTAAGTTGGGACCCGTTGGGTCCCAGCATCACACGGGAGGGCTGGTCCCTAACGCAATATTCCACCTCTCCACCAATTCCAATATTGGTGGCCAGTGGGGGGGCTTTCGGGAGTGCTAGTATGGGTGTTGTGTGCTGAAGGGACTGGTTTCAAGAGGCCTAGTATGGGCATTGTGGGTCAAATGGATTCTTGGGCTGGCAGCTCAGTCATTCAAGCCTGTTGTGCTGTCAGCTCACTCACTCACGGCTGGTGGGCTGGCAGTTGACTCACGGTTAATCCTTGAAATTCCATTTCAAGCAGGGTGCAAGGCCACCAAATTCAAGTGCAGTTTCATACCATTTCAAGCAGGGTGCAAGACCACTAAAGACAGTGAGTCGTGACCTCTCCCTCCTCCATCTTGCAAAGACTGAGCCACGCTCACACTTCTGGGTTTATAGGGCCTCCTCCCTCCCACCAGAAGGGGCGTGGCCTTCATGGCGTGATTGACAGGAGAGAGAATCTCAACATTTTTTAAACAGTAATAACTCTTTCATTTTCCTCGCACTTGATGAGCAGAGGAGGACTCTGAGTAAGATGGACAAAAATCACAGCCGTATGTGGTAACGTTTTTTCTAAAATGAATATAAAGCGCAAACAGGAAGTGGTCAAGATTAGACTTTTAATTATATAGAAGGCAAGGCAACTTTAATTAGGCAAGGCAACTTTAATTAGGCAAGGTAACTTTAATTAGGCAAGGTAACTTTAATTAGGCAACACAGCTTTAGCATTTCCAAACCAAAGGCAACACAGCTTTAGCATTTCCAAACCAAAGGCAACACAGTTTTAGCATTTCCAAACCAAAGGCAACACAGCTTTAGCATTTCCAAACCAAAGGCAACACAGCATAAGATGGCCAAAAATCACAGCCGTAAGTGGCAGCGTTTTTTCTAAAATCAATATACAGACCAACAGGAAATGGTCAAGATCAGACTTTTAGTAATATAGATATTACTATTATCAGTCTCTTGTACGTTATTCTTGTTAGACTCCTCAGCTTGCTTATGAAAGAAAGAAGTTAACGTTGTTTGCGTGGAAGCCATGGAGTTGTTAGTGAGAAAAATTAACTTTAGTATTAGAGAGTAATCTACGGAGTGGCACGGACTACCACAGATGTAGCCTTACTAATGCGACTGAGTCACAGCAGACAGCAGGCCCCACGACGCTTAGCAGTTTTGCTAAGCTGCAGTTATAAAAATAATAGAATTTACCGAAATAAAGCAAATATGTTTTTTTTGCATTTCAGCCGCCTAAATTGTAACCAACACAACCAAGTAATCAAGTATGAAAAAAAAGTCCAATGAACTATTTCTAAAGCCACAAATATCACAGAATATTAGTATCAAAAGCGGCAAGATGGCAACTCCGCCTCGTACCGTTTCTCTCGCAGAAATGTTTGGACTGGAAGTGTACGTATCGATACTCACAATATCCTCACACATGGGGTATTACATGGTTGGTAGACCAATACAAATTCTGTTCAGTTTTTAGATATATAAGAAGTTAAAGAAGGTAGAATGTTTACATAAATTATTATCTTATCTACCCCAACTTTCGCTTCAGTAAAATCCCCTTTATTTAATATGCGGCCGCTCTTAAATTCCCTGCTAGTTAAAATTCCCCACTGTTTATTTTGGCCTTTTTTTTACAGAGGTGCCGGCAGCACTGCACCCCTGACTCTATACATCTGCCAGTCACCCCCCCCCCCCACCTTTATCTTCCTATCACTTGCCAGGCTTTGCCCGATCCTCACCCCTTTTCCAGTTTTCTCACCCCATTCTCCCTCAGTTTTAAGAAGAGTCCCAAACTGAAACGTTGCCTGTCCTTTCCCTCTACTGATGCTGCTTGACCCACTGAGTTCCTCCAGCACTGCTTTTTGCTCAGTATCTCCATATCCCTTGATTACTTTAATTTCCTAAAAACTTATCAATTTGTTCTGAACGCAGTCAATGATTTAGCCTACACAGACCACTGTGTGGAAGAATTTTATGTTAAGAGCTGCCTCTTAAATTTCTCTTCTCTCACCTTCAACCTATGTCCTTTAGTTCTAGAAACCTCTTTCCTGGGAAAAATACTGTGAAGCATTCACTTTATTCATTTCCCATTCTTCTAACCTCTAGACATCAGAGGCTTACCAGACCCAATCTTTCCACCTATGATGGATTTTCAATCCAGGCATCTGTCTGGTGAATCGTCATCAGTCCCTCGACAGCAAATATATCCTTTTACATAATTAGAACAAAATTGCACATATTGCTCTAGTCGTGGTCTCACCACGGCCCTATATATAGGAGCACATCTTTGCCCTATACTTGAATCTTCTTTGAATAAAGATCAGCATATAATTTACCTCCAATAAATGCCTCTGTGCTGGCTTTCAGTAACCTATGTACAAGGGCACCCAGATTCCTTTGAATATCATTACTTTTCTAACTGCAAGAAACTGCAGAGTTGTGGATGTACAGTAGCCCAATCCAAGTCACTGACTAGACTTCCATTATTGACTCCATGCACACTTCAAGTGTTATGAGCCAAGAGAGTTTAATTGACATATGTGCCAATACTGAAACAAAAGCTCAAGATACTATATATATAGTCATAGATTCATACAGTATGGAAACAGGACTTTCGGACCAACCTACCCATACCGGCCAACGTGTCCCAGCTACGCTAGTCCCACCTGCCTGCATTTGCCCCATATCCTTCCAAACCTGTGCAATCCATGTACCTGTCTAATTGCTTCTTAAATGTTGCGATAGTCCCTGCCTCAACTACCTCCTCCTGTAGCTCGTTCTCCCTCAAATTCTAATTATATATATATATATATATATATGTCTGATTGTCCCCGATCAATAACCCGTGCCTGCCTTCTCCCCATATCCCTTGTAGATATATAGATATAGATATAGATATATATAGATCCCCATATAGATATATATATAGATATTTATATATATATCCAGAACCATTTGTGCTGGCCTCCATGCCACAGAGGTTAGTGGAGGCCAAGTGAATGGATGGATTTAAGAGAGAGTTAGATAGAGCTCTAGGGGTTAGTGGAGTCAAGGGATATGGGGAGAAGGCAGGCACGGGTTATTGATCGGGGACGATCAGCCATGATCACAATGAATGGCGGTGCTGCCTCGAAGGGCCGAATGGCCTCCTCCTGCACCTAGTTTCTATGTTTCTATACCACTTTTTTCAATCCTCTTTGTTCCTGAGCTTTCTCGTTGTTGAACCAGGCCCAGCACTGTGAAGACATTACAAAAGCAAAAGCCCAGAAACAACACACAGGTTAGTTTAACCTTGTGGTGGGAAATCTGTTAGATATGACAAAAGGCAAACAGTTTAGATTATAGGCACTTGGAATAGTTTAAGTTAATAAAGGAGAGCCAGCACTGCTTTGTTGGGGGTAAATCATCTTTGAATTTTCAGAAAACGGAAAAATAAGAAGCTGCAGATGCTGGAATCTTGAGTAAAAAACAAAATGTTGGAAACATTCTGTGGGCCAAGCAGCACCTGGGGAGGGAATATCTGAACAAGGATCTCGATCTGAAATGTTGCCATGCCACTCCCTCCTCAGATGCTGCCTCATCTATCCGTGTTCTTCAGAGATTTTGCCTGACCCGCTGAGTTACTCCAGCACTGTAGTTGGGGAAAAATACAGAAAAGGAAAGCTGCAATATTTTATAAATGATGTACTTATGATCTGGAATGTACTGTCCAGTAGTGAGATGCATTCATAATTAAATGTAACTTTCAACAGATTGTAACTTTCATAGGGACTTGGGAGTGCTGGTGCAGAATTCCCAAAAAGTTAATTTGCAAGTCGAATTGGAAGTAAAGAAGGTAAACGCAATGCTAGCATTTATTTCGAGAGGACTAGAATACAGAAAAAGGAATGTAATGCTGAGGCTTTATAAGGCACTAATCTGACCGCATTTGGAATATTATGAGAAATTTTAGGCTCCATATCTAAGGAAGGATGTGCTGGAGAGGGTCCAGAGGAGGTTTACGAGAACGATCCCTGGAATCAGTAGGTTTACATATGATGAGTGTTTGACGGCACTGGGCCTGTACACGCTGGAGTTTAGAAGCATGGAGGCCAAGTCAATGGATATTTTTCAGGCAGAGATAGATAGATTCTTGATTAGTACGGGTGTCAGGGGTTATGGGGAGAAGGCAGGAGAATGGGGTTGAGTGGGAAAGATAGATGAGCCAGAGTAGACTTGATGGGCCGAATGGCCTAATTTTTCTATCACTTCTAAACTTATGAACATGATGTTTAGGCAGTGATTTGAAAGTGAAAACAGTGTTTGGGAGAAAGAAATGGGGGAATGGGACTGACTAGGATGTGCTACAAATGGGCTACAAAAACTCAATAAGCTGAGTAGCGTCTTTGCAAGCACTAGTAATTCCATGATTTTCAATGAGGAGAAAATTATATAAATGGATATGTGGGAAATGGAGGGATATGGATCGCATGCGGCAGACGAGATTAGTTTATCTTGGCATTATGTTCGATACAAATGTTGTATCGAACGGGGTTGGACAGGCTAGATGCAGGAAGATTGTTCCCGATGTTGGGGAGGTCCAGGACAAGGGGTCACAGCTTAAGGATAAGGGGGAAATCCTTTAGGACCGAGATGAGAAGGACTTTTTTCACACAGAGAGTGGTGGGTCTCTGGAACTCTCTGCCACAGAGGGTAGTTGAGGCCAGTTCATTGGCTATATTTAAGAGGGAGTTAGATGTGGCCCTTGTGGCTAAGGGGATCAGAGGGTATGGAGAGAAGGCAGGTACGGGATACTGAGTTGGATGATCAGCCATGATCATATTGAATGGCAGTGCAGGCTCGAAGGGCCGAATGGCCTACTCCTGCACCTAATTTCTATGTTTCTATGTTGTGGGGTGAAGGGCCTGTTCTTGTGCTGTACTGTTCTATGTTTAAGCTATGTCAAAGGGGTTGGATGAGCTGAGGTAGGAGGAGATCTAGTTATACATGTAAGAAACAGACCCTTTGGCCCAGAGTGTCCACACCAACCAACAAGCGCCCATTTACACTAATCCGATACTAATACCATTTTATCGCCCCACACTCTCTCAACCCTCCCTATATTCCACCACTCGCCCACACACTAGGACTGATTTACAGTGGTCAATTAACATCTTTGGATTTGGCAGCCACAGGGAGAACGTGCAAACTCCACACAGATAGCATCAGAGCACAGGACTGTACTCGGGGCTCTGGAAATATGAACTGTCTAGTCTACAACTCAGAAGTAGAATGGCCTGTTCCTCTATTGTACATTGGACGTATACAAAACTAAAAATGTATATAATCAAGTTCCTCAGCTGTACTGCAGTGGACATTCACCCTAACTCCAAATCTTGTCGAATCTATGATGCTGCTGCTATTTTTGATCCTACGAGGAAAAGGAACATTGAATTCTTGACAATCTATGAGTGTACAGTTAAAGGAGAAATAAATCACTGTTTCATATTTCTCAAGGTATAGTATCTTGAAAAAAAAGTTAAGAATCATTGAGGCAATAAATTATCTTGGTGTCTTTGGAGCCAAGAACTGATAAAGATTAAATTACTTAGACCGAGGCAGTTCTGAGTGGTTGAATCAAATTCAGGGCCTCGGGCACTGTTTCTAATGAAAAGGGACCATTCATCAGAGGTTTCTTTGAGGTTTAGTGACCACAGAAGCCCTGTGGTCTGGCTGATCATTTCACCCCAGAAGCTGCCTCTGCTCATATTATTTTTGTTGTTTATTAAAGAAGAAATCTTTGAAGAATTTCAGTGATGTTTGTTTGGATTATTGAAAAATGATCTTGAAACTAGTTTCTGATGCATTGATTTTTTGTTTCAAAATTGATATGATTGAACAAGTTCTCCTCATGGATTGTTCCTGAGTAATGAACAAGTAATGTCTTCACAAACGCCTATAAATTTATCATCGGGTTATAGAGCTACACAGCATAGAAACAGGGAATGTTTCACACAGAGAGTTGTGAGTCTGTAGAATTCTCTGCCTCAGAGGGCAGTGGAGGCCGGTTCTCTGGATACTTTCAAGAGAGAGCTAGACAGAGCTCTTAAAGATAGCGGAACGGGGTACTGATTGTGGATGATCAGCCATGATCACATTGAATGGCGGTGCTGGCTCGAAGGGCCGAATGACCTTCTTCTGCACCTATTGTCTATTGTCTTTCGGCCCAATTTGTCCATGGCAACCAAGTTGCTTAACTTCCTGTTCCCTCTAAACCATTCTGAACCATGTATTGGTCTAAGTGTCTTTTAAATGTTGTAATTATATCGTATTCTAACACTTCCATAGCAGCAGTTATTCCTGAGTAATGAACAAGTAATGTTTTCACAAACGCCTATAAATCTATCATCGGGTTACAGAGCTACACAGCATAGAAACAGGAACTTATTCACACAGAGAGTTGTGAGTCTGTAGAATTCTCTGCCTCATCGAAATTACCAGAAAATATCAATCTTCATTCAATGCAAATTATATGCCCTTAGTTACTAAATTAAATGCCGTGATTACATTTTGGAAAACACTTCCAATGTCTTTAATAGGCAGAATAAATGCCATAAAAATTATCTTCTTACCACAAATTTTATATTTATTTCAATCAATACCAATATACTTACCTGAAAGGTTTTTCAAAAAACTGGATTCTGATATCACAAATTTTATATGGGACTATAAATTCCACAGAATTCAAAGAAGACACTTGTGTAAACCTAAAGAATTTGGTGGATTAACCCTCCCTAATTTTTTGTATTATTATTGGGCAGTAAATGTCAAAAATGTAATTCACCTGTTGGACAATTCTGCCCAACGGGTGGATTGGATAGTAATGGAGAGAGAGGATTGTTCCCCTTTTAATATAGGAGCGATCCTTCTCTCACCAATAAAACTGAATAACACAATATACAAGAAAATCCAATTATTCATAGTACTATTAGAATTTGGAAACAAATAAAATTAACCCTCAAATTAAGAAACCTATCGCTTCTCTCTCCTATAGTTAATAATCCATCGTTTAAACCATCCATTATTGACAAATCATTTACCCATTGGGGTAAGATTAGGAATTAAAATGCTTGGAGACATGTATGAAACGGGAATTTTTTTATCATTCCAACAACTACAACTCAAATACAACCTGAGAAGTAATCAATATTTTAAATATCTTCAAATCCGTGATTATTTGAACAAACATACACAAGAATACCAAACTCTGACTCCAGACCTAATAGATGAAGCTATGAACAGAAAGGCGGACTCAACTAACTTAATATCATACTTGTATAATATCATCCTAAATATAGAAACACCATCATCTGATAGAATTAGAAGAGATTGGGAACAAGAACTATCTATAAAAATCTCGAAAGAGAGTTGGGATAAATACTAGCTATATGTGCATAAATGCTCGATCAATGTAAAACATTTTAATCCAATTCAAAATCCTACATAGATTATATTATTCGAAAACTAAACTAAATAAAATCTTTCCAAATGTTTCCCCCATTTGTGATAAATGTTTATCTCAAGATGCAACTATAGCACATTCCTTTGTCTTTTGCATAAACATCCAAAAATTTTGGAATGGCATTTTTGAAATTTATACAAAATTATTTAAAATAAAATTGAAACCTAACGCAGGATTGATTATTTTTGGAACAATGGAAGTCGGCTTTGAGCTGACTTTGTTCCAAAAGAGTTTCCTTAATTATGGCTTAATAACGGCAAAAAAACATATACTTAAATTTTGGAAAAATGCACCCACACCAACGGTAAAAATGTGGATTTCAAATATGTCCGAAATGTTACACCTCGAAGACATGAGATTCGTCCTAGCAGGCAAATCAGACCAAGTCTTAAAGATTTGGTCTCCATTCATCGACTTATTACAAGCATAAGGTGCAACATAACTCTGGAAATAAACGGTTTCAGGACCTGGTGAGGGGTGTGTAAAGGTATGAATAGGAACATCCCTTTTATCTTATTTTCTTTATATTTTCCTTTTTTAATTTTTATTTTTCTTTCTTTTACTCTTCCTCATGCTCAACGTCTTTATGGGCTCTTTCCACTTTTTCACGTACTATTAATATCTTATCTAACTTTCTCTATTTCTCTTTTTCTTCCTTCTGTTACTTTCCTATTATTAAAGTTTAAAACAAGAAGTAGTACTTGAAATGTATTATGTTATTTTTGGCTTATACTATTGTACATTACTTCTAATTAAAAAATATTTTAAAAAAGAATTCTCTGCCTCAGAGGGCAGCGGGGGCCGATTCTCTGCATACTTTCAAGAGAGGGCTAGACAGAGCTCTTAAAGATAGCGGAACAGGGTACTGATTGTGGATGATCAGCCATGATCGCATTGAATGGCGGTGCAGGCTCGAAGGGCCGAATGACCTACTCCTGCACCTATTGTCTATTGTTTTTCGGACCACTTTGTCCCTGGCAACCAAGTTGCTTAACTTCCTGTTTTCTCTAAACCTTTCTGAACCATGTATTGGTCTAAGTGTCTTTTAAATGTTGTAATTGTACCGGATTCTAACACTTCCATAGCAGCTTGTTCCATGCATGCACCACCATCATGTGAAACTATTGCTCCTCAGGTTCCTTATTAAACCTTTCTCCTCTCTCGTTAAACTTATGTCTTCCTGCTTTTGATACCCCTCCCCTGGGGAAAAGACTGGCTGTTCATCTTACCTATGCTCCTTGTGATTTTATATATCTCTCTCTATACAGTCATCCATCGGCCTCCTACACACAAGGGGAAAAAGGTCTCAGCTTATCAGCTTATCCAGCCTCTTCTTATAGCTCAAACCCTCTGGACTCGGTCAATCTTTTTTGTACCTTTTCCAGTTTAACGATATCCTTCCTATAACAGGGCAACCACTACTGTACACAGTGCTCCAAATGTGGCCTTACCAATGTATTATACAACTATAGTATAACTTCCCAACTCCTATACTCAATACCCCCACCGATTAAGCCAAGCGTGCCAAACACCTTCTTCGCCACCCTGTCTGCCTGTGTCGCCATCTTTATGAAAATATGTATCTGCGCCCGAGGTTTCTCTGCTCTACCACATTGTGAGACCGCACCTGGAGCATTGCGTGCAATTTTGGTCTCCTAATTTGAGGAAGGACATTATTGCTATTGAGGGAGTGCAGCGCAGGTTCACCAGGTTAATTCCCGGGATGGCGGGACTGACATACGATGAAAGAATGGGTCGACTGGGCTTGTATTCACTTGAATTTAGAAGGATGAGAAGGGATCTTATAGAAACATATAAAATCCTTAAAGGATTGGACATTCTAGATGCAGGAAAAATGTTCCTGATGATGGAGGAGTCGAGAACCAGGGGTCACACAGTGTAAGAATAAGGGGTCGGCCATACGGAGTTTCGTTTGAGCCTCTCTGAGGTTCGAATGACAAGTAAAATCTAATTTAGCGCTGAGATGAGGAAAAACCTTTTCACCCAGAGAATCTGTGGAATTCTCTGCTACAGAAGGCAGTGGAGGCCAATTTGCTGGATGTTTTCAAGAGAGAGTTAGATTTAGCTCTTCGGGCTAAAGAAATTAAGAACTCGATAGGGCTCTTAAAGATAGCGGAGTCAGGGGATATGGGGGGAAGGCACGAACAGGGTACTGATTGGGGATGATCAGCCATGATCACGTTGAATGGCGGTGATGGTTCGAAGGGCCGACTGACCTACTCCTGCACCTATTGTCTATTGTCTATTGACATGGGGAGAAAGCAGGAATGGGGTACTGATTTTAGATGATCAGCCATGATCATATTGAATGACGGTGCTGGCTCGAAGGGCCGAAAGGCCTACTGCTGAACCTATTGTACTATGTTCTATGTTTCTATTTCCCAGGACTCTAACATTTACTGTGTAAGTCTTTAAGTATTGCGTACAGTTTTGGTCTCCTAATCTGAGGAAAGACATTCTTGCCATAGAGGGAGTACAGAGAAGGTTCACCAGACTGATTCCTGGGATGGCAGGACTTCCATATGAAGAAAGACTGGATAGACTCGGCTTGTACTCGCTGGAATTTAGGAGATTGAGGGGGGATCTTCATGAGACTTACAGAATTCTTAAGGGTTTGGACGGGCTAGATGCAGGAAGATTGTTCCCGATGTTGGGGAACTCCAGAACAAGAGGTCAAAGTTTAAGGATAAGGGGGAAGTCTTTTAGGACCGAGATGAGAAAATCATTTTTCACACAGAGAGTGGTGAATCTGTGGAATTCTCTGCCACAGAAGGTAGTTGAGGCCAGATCATTGGCTATATTTAAGAGGGAGTTACATGCGGCCCTTGTGGCTAAAGGGATCAGGGGGTATGGAGAGAAGGCAGGTACAGGATACTGAGTTAGATGATCAGCCATGATCATATTGAATGGCGGTTCAGGCTCGAAGGGCCGAATGACCTACTCCTGCACCTATTTTCTATGATTATATAAAGTCCTGCCCTGGTTTGCTCTACCAAAATGCAACACCAAATATTTATTTGAATTTGTTTGAATATTTACTGAGCTTAATTGCCATTCCTTGGCCCAGTGGCCCTGTTCATCAAGTTCCCATTGTGATCACAGATAACCTTCTTCATTATCCACTATACCACCAATTGTATTATCATCCGCAAACTTATTAACCAGGGCATGTACATTCACATCCAAATAGTTACTTTTACCTGTAAATCTCCAATATCATTGAATATGGTAACCATGTCTCTTCTGTATTGTTATGAATTGCATCAAAAACACATATGACTGATAAAGAAAAATTATTAAAAGTGGGTAGAGAGAGTAATGGGCCTGTCCCACTTACGCAACTTTTTCGGCAACTGCCGGCACCCGTCATAGGTTGCAGGTTGCCGGAATTTTTCAACACGTTGTAAATCTAGCGGCGCCAGAAAGACGCTACGATTCTTTGGGCGACTGTGGAGACTACTCACGACCATACAGACGACACCCTGGGGACATGTCGCGGGGTGAAGCCTGTATGGTCTTGAGTAGTTGCCCAAAAAGTCGTACCTTGTTCTGGTCGCCGCTGGATTTTCAACACGTTGGAAATTTTCGGCGACCTGTAACGACCTATGGCGGGTGCCGGCTGTCGCCCAAAAAGTTGCGTAAGTGGGACAAGCCTATAAGCTGGTTCTGCTATTTACTGGGAACAAATGTATGTACAGGCTTTTGAATTTAATAATATCATAGGAACTCATTCTTATGTGGGGGTGGCCATAAGTTTGTCGTACGTAACTGAGGGACAGTCTGTACCTTGGTGAATAGTGTGCAGTGAATAATTTAAACCCACTCAAGCCCTTTGATTCCTGTCAATGTCTATATTTAACTTAGACAATAGTGGGAATTGTACTCCTGGACTTTGTTCTCCTGCGTTACAATGGAACAAAAACGGAACAGTGTTTGCATATTTATTATCGATATAAGGCCTGCACCTAATGGGTCCTTTCACAACTTCTGAACATACCAAATCGGATAAGTTAATTTCAAAGAGCAATTTCTACTGTAATAGAGGAATCGTGACAACTACAATTTGTACACGGTCACTCCGGTTGTGCTAATGATGAGATAATCTGTTGGGTGATGTTGGTTAAACCATTGTTTAAGAAAGAACTGCAGATGCTGGAAAAATCGAAGGTAGACAAAAAATGCTGGAGAAACTCAGCGGGTGAAGCAGCATTTCTGGAGAGAAGGAATAGGTGACGTTTCGAGTTGAGACCGTTCATCAGGACCCGCCCCCTCCCCTGACATCTGTCTGAAGAAGGGTCTCAACCCGAAATGTCACCTATTCCTTCCCGCTCCCTCCCCTGACATCAGTCTGAAGAAGGGTCTCAACCCGAAATGTCACCTATTCCTTCTCTCCATAGATGCTGCCTCAACCGCTGAGTTTCTCCAGCATTTTTTGTCCACCTTTGGTTAAACCATTGGCTTGCAGACTATCTGGAACCCAATGGGTGCATTGCCATCTCTCTGGGAGAGATTAACCCCTCCAGCTCCTGTTCATGAGCCACTCTCAGCAAGCAATCATTGACAGACCCTTGGAGTCCAGTGGTCACAATGGGTGGGGTATTCTTGGGACCGTCACAAAGAGTTGGCTCAACCCAATCTTACATCACCAGGTCAGTCATGCATGAATAATAGTGGTTTGGGCAATGTACCAGTTAGAGAGTAATTATAGCCCAACCTAGAAAGCAACATACAAACAACAAAGCTTTAATTGGTTTAGAACTGCTGTTAAATTTGTTGTGTGGTTCATATTATTCCAACAAGCATCACTGGTTCTTGTTCTTGTTTCTGCCAAAAGACTGTGGGTTCAAGACTCACTTCACAGACTTGAAGACATAATCCAAGCAGACACTGCCGGTACCGTACGAGGTTTAGGTTTATTATTGTCATGTGTTGGGCGAGTCTAGAACCAGGGGCCACAGTTTAAGAATAAGGGGTAAGCCGTTTAGAACGGTGACGAGGAAACACTTTTTCACACAGAAAGTTGTGAGTCTGTGAAATTCTCTGCCTCAGAGGGTGGTGGAGGCCAGTTCTCTGGATACTTTCAAGAGAGAGCGAGATAGTGCTCTTAACGATAGCCGTGTAAAGGGGTATGGGGAGAAGGCAGGAACAGGGTAGAGTACCCTAGCTTATGGAAGGAAATCCATTGAGAAATCTGATAACCGTGGTGAAGAAGCTGTTCCTGAGTGTGGTGGTGTGGGTTTTCAAGCACAGAGAATTGCACTGTTGGATATGCTGACTCTGGTAAGTTCTGGTATATTATTTAGGGCCCGAGACTCATAGAATTGTGCAGCACAGAAATGGGCCCTTCAACCCACCATGTTCATGCCTGCCTTATTCGCCCATCTATACTAATCCCATTATCCACATCAAGTTTGTATCCTTCTAAGCCTTGCCTATTCAAGTGCATCTCTGGGTGTCTCTTAAGTGTAGTGATTGCATCTGGTTCCACCATTTCCTCTGGCCACAATTTCCACATGTCAACCACTCTCTGTGTGTAGAAAAATAAAATTCCCCTCAAATCCCTTTTAAAACTCACCTTAAACCTATGTTTTTTTTAATTTTGATACTCCTACTATAGGGGAAAAAAAAAACTATATACCCCACCCACGCCTCATAATTTGATAAACCTCTATCAGGTCAACTTCAGCCTCCGTAACTCCAGGGAAAACAAGCCCAGCCTATCCAATCACTTCCCAACGCGTAGTCTTTCTATCCCGAAGAGCCACCTCTGCACTGCCTCGAATGCCACCTCCTTCCTTGATCTTTATGCCTTGAATAGTAATCTTGTTCAAAAAGATTACCCAATCATGATTGTCTTTGGGAACTTACCATCTACAACCTGGCTGCTGTGTTTCGTGTATGACTCCAAAATTAGTGGTACTCTGCAGAGTGAAGACAGTTGTCACAGGTTGCAACAGGATCTAGATCAACCGGGAACTCAGGGAAAGAATTGCGGATGAAATATAGTTTAGTTTAGAGATGCAGCGCAGCCGCAGGCCCTTCGGCCCATTGAGTCCGTGCTGACCAGCGATCCCCGCACATTAACAATTCCCTACACACACTAGGGACAATTTTTTTACATTTACACCAAGCCAATTAACCTACAATCATGTACTTCTTTTGAGTGTGGGAGGAAACTGAAGATCTCGGAAATCTAACTCCGATAGAAGAAAAGTGATGAATTTTGTGAATTTAAACGGGCAGGGCTTGTATGGATTTATACGGTAAATAACAGGGCCCTTGGTAGAACAGAGAGTCCTGGAGCTATAAGTACACAGTTCCTTGAAAGTGGCAATATGGGCAGACAAGGTGGTGCAGAAGACATGTGGCATGCTTGCCTTTGTCAGATGGGGTAGTCAGTACAAGAGGTTTAACACCATGCCACAGCAGTACAGGACATTGGTGAGACTGCACTTGGCATATTGTGTGCACGTCTGGTCGCCATGTGAGAGGAAAGATGTGATTAAGCAACAGAGAGCGCAGCAAAGAAAGTTGCTGGGACTAGAGGGTTTGGCATTATAAGGAGCGACTGAATAGACTTTTCCCTGTAACAATGGAAGCTGGCAGATGAATCGAGAGAGGTGGATATAATTACAACATTTAAAGGACTCTGACAGGTTCAGTCTTTTAAACATTTTAGAGGGATATGGGTCGAGTACAGGTAAATGTGACTAGCACAGGGAAGTATCTTAGTCGACATGGGTAAGATGGGCCAAAGGGCTCATTTATGTGCTGTATTATTCCATGACTCTAGTGACAACATCCAGCAAATGTCAATTGATTCCAATTGCATTCTGAAACCACAATGTAAAATTCAAGAGTCAAGAGTGTTTTATTGTCACGTGTCCCAGATAGAACAATTACATTCTTACTTGCAGCAGCACAACACAATATGTAAACATAGTACACTGGAAACAATAGAATATATACACTATGTATATATACACATGCTATTATACAGATGCACACATATGTACACACAAAAACAAACCATAATAGACAATAGGTGCAGGAATAGGCCATTCGGCCCTTCGAGTCAGCACCGCCGTTCAATGTGATCATGGCTGATCATCCACAATCAGTACCCCGTTCCTGCCTTCTCCCCATATACTTTGACACCGCTATCTTTAAGACCTCTATCTAATTCTCTCTTGAAAGCATCCAGAGAACCAGCCTCCACCGCCCTCTGAGGCAAAGAATTCCACAGACTCACAACTCTCTGGGTGAAAACGTTTTTCCTCATCTCCGTTCTAAACGGCTTACCCCTTATTCTTATTTCCTGCCTCTAGCATGTCCAAACCCTTAATAATCTTATTTGTTTCAATAGTGTATGTAGTTCAGAGCTTATTTGAGGTTATAGTATTTAATAGCCTAATGGCTGTTATTTGTGGGTTAAATGTGAGTTCTTTCTCCTGATGGCTGTCCTGTCTGATATCTACCGTAACAAAGTCAATTAACATTCATTTGAAGCCAAAATCAATTATATTAATTGCGTATGTGTATGAAGGAACTGCAGATGCTGGTTTAAACCGAAGATAGACACAAAATGCTGGAGTAACTCAGCGGGACAGGCAGCATCCCTGGAGTAACATTCCTTCTCTCCAGAGATGCTGCCAGTCCTGCTGAGTTACTCCAGCATTTTGTGTACATACGTTGCTTAGTTGCAAGAATGAATGTATTTGTAAACAGCCTTTAATGCATTCTGCTGTGCTTTGGTACCACACTTTCTGTCTGCTGAAGAAATCTCTGACACAAACTACAATTTTCTGTGAATTGCAGCCTATTCACTTAGCAAGGCTGTATATTAAGGTACTGAATGGTTGCTGGATCTGATAGCAAATAAATCATGTGCTGCGTGAAACAACATTAGCCTTTCAACCAGACAGGCAAGCTGTTGGTTGAGCTATCTGTTCTGCATGGTAAATTAGACCAAAGCAGCTGTCACGATACGCTGCACACTTCGTAATTCTTGGCTAGTTTCACTGAATCTAGCAGCTACATGTTCAGCTTCCAATTTAGCTTAAAGAAATGTTAGTTTCTCTGGTCATTGATTAACGTTAGTACACAGCCATGGCTAATGGTGCAACCCAAGACTGCAGAAATGGTCATAAAGTAAGCCAGTCTTTGTAAATAAAGCAGGTTGAGGCAATATTACTGCAATGTAGGCTCTTACCAAAGGGTCTCTGTTCAAGGACATCGCTCAATACTGATTCACAGATAACTCAGCCGGTTTAGGACTCATCTCCCTGAACTGTAGGTAGTGCATACCTACTGGGAGGTGTGGAAGGACCACATTGATGCAGTCTGGCAGATTTATTGCAGAAGACAAGAATAGCAAAGACTAAGAGGCATTTAGACCGGCACGAGAACAGGTGGGGGAGGGAGGGATGCAGACCCTGTGTGGCAGATGGGATGACTTTACATTGACATGGTGATGATAATAGACATGGTGCGCCAAAGGGCCCATTGCTGTGTCGTGTTGTTCAATGCAAGATGGTGCCGTCTTTCTCACCTTGTAGCACGGTAGACAAAGGCAATCTTGGAAGGAGTAGGTAGACGGAAATATGGAATTAAAACACTGCAGAATTCAAAGAAAGAAAGAATGTTATTCATATAAGCCCTTTTGTGTTCTCCGGACACTGCAAGCACTTAACACTAAACAAAGTGTTAAAGAAGGAACTGCAGATGCTGGAGAATCGAGGGTACACAAAAGGCTGGAGAAACTCAGCGGGTGCAGCAGCATCTAAGGAGCGAAGGAGATAGTCTCGACCCGAAACGTTGCCTATCTCCTTCGCTCCTTAGATGCTGCTGCACCCGCTGAGGTTCTCCAGCCTTTTGTGTAACACTAAACAAACATTGCTGGAGTGTAGTGATTAGCAGTATGTTACTGTGCGGGGATTGCAGGTCGGCGTGGACACGGCGGGCCGAAGGGCCTAGTTCCCACACTGTATTCTCTAAAACTAAAAACTAAAACAAAGCTAACTTTAAATTGGGACATAGCATGGTCCCACAAATAAAAAAACAAGGAGAATTACCTGTTAATATATTTTTGAAGTGTGTGTAGTGATCTGGATGAACTGACCTACCCTTCCTCAAAATGACCAGTGAATCTTCTCGACGTCTCGACCCGAAACGTCACCTATTCCTTCATTCCATAGATGCTGCCTCGCCCGCCGAGTTTCTCCAGCATTTTCGTCTACCTTCGATTTTTCCAGCATCTGCAGTTCCTTCTTAAACAGTGAATCTTCAGTATACGGTATAGATAGATGATGCACTAGATTAATATCTAGTCTGAAAAGATTATCTCCAATGCTCCCATGCTGCTAGATGAACTCACTGCCTTCCCGCTCGAGACAAGAAGCTACCACTCAGATGTGGGTATTGCATACCTATAACAGTGCACCTTCGATGGACTGTCTGTTTTTTATGTCCTTACCCGACCACCATTCTGGCCAGGTGAAATAGCAATATATTTTGTTCTTCATTTAATTCATTACACCATCATAACGCACATGAATCTTCCCTATGTTAGAGTGTCCAATGTCCTTCAGGGAATGTTGCCGACTGGCCCGCTGCAGACTGCAGGAGTACGTGCTGAGGGACGCACTGAAGCTCGGTGCAGCCAACGCCAAGGCTCTGTTGGGGAGGACCACAGTCCGCTGCTGGACATGGGGGGGGGGCAGAGTGTGGTGGAGACGCCCCTCAAACAAAGGAAGGGATTTCACCCCAGAGGGCCACATGAGTGGGAAAGGGGGGTAGGGGGGTGGGGGGGGGGGGGATTCTGAAAACACTATATAACAACAAATTGAATGTATGCATAGGTTCCGAGAATGTCACAATAATTTTTTTGCACAGCTCCTGTATTGTACCTATTTTCTACTTTGAATAATGTTTACTTAGATTTTTTTTTAAGTCAAGAGAGTCCAATCACGAGTTGAGTGACCACTTTGTAGAACACCTGTTCTCTGGACTAATGGCTCAACTTCTGGTCAAGTGAGTGAATCAGATACTGAACCATCGGGAATCGCATGCTGGGTTATTAGAGTTTTACTATGTACTAAAAGTTTTAACTTTTATTGTAGCTCCGATTAAAAATATTGACTCAAATTATCAACTCTGTTTTCACTTGCACCAGTAATGAGTACTTTCATCATTTCTGTTGATTAACACCAGACCTAACGTCAAGGCAATTAAGCAGAAACAAGAGCGAAACTCAGCAGGAGACAAAGGCAAATGAAGTGCTTCATTTTGCTTCAGTGGTGTTACCCATGGATATTTGGGCCTTTGCACGTCTCCATCAAGTGCATTTTCAACTTTATAAATAAGGGACTGGCAATCGGCTGCCACTGAATCAAATGCTCAAAGACCAGAGCAAAGTAGTGATAAGGAGGGCATGACATTCACGGCAAATTAGATATTAATCATTGCTATTATACCATTAATGAAAAAGATGCTTTAAAGGCAAAATTCCGTGGGTGGAACTGTCCATGAAAGCAAGAAGTAAATTGGGCAAAATTGGATTGGCTCCCATTTAGGTGCCTGGCATCTTCATTTTAATCCATGTCAATGTTACTTTGTGTTCTACCAGAGTTAAAGCTTGAGCACAATTTTAGTTTAGAGATGCAGCGCGGAAACAGGCCCTTCGGCCCACCGAGTGCGCGCCGACCAGTGATCACCCCGCACATTAACACTATCCTACACACACTAGGGACAATTTCTTTACACTTATATCAAGCCAATTTGCCTCCAATCCTGTACGTCTTTGGAGTGTGGGAGGAAACCGAAGATCTCGGAGAAAATCCTTGTGGGCATGGGGAGAACGTACAAGCTCCGTACAGACGAGCACCTGTAGTCAGGGTCGAGCCCGGGTCTCTGGCGCTGCAAGTGCTCTAAGGCAGCAACTCTACCGCTGCACCACCGCGCCGCCTTGCAGTGAATGAAAAAGATTCCTTTTAAGGCAAAATTCTGTGGGTGGAACTGTCCACCAAAGCAAAGTAAACTGGGCAAAATTGGATTGGCTCCCACTTAGGTGCCTGGCATCTTAATTTTCATCGATATCAATGTTACTTTGGTTCCCCCAAAGTTAAAGTTTCAGTGTTTACTACTCATGATTTGGCTTTGAGACAGAGGTTTTAGCCAGGTTAATTATTGTCACATGCAGTGGAAATAAGTTGCTTAATTCCGGATGTGGATTAGATCATTAAGCATTGGAGTTCCATCCTTCAGGCATCAGGAGAGTATTTCATTTCCAATCTTGGGTTGTGACCTCTCGATGAAGGAATGTCAGGAGGTTAAGTTACTAACCACAGGAAATCCAACTTTAGACCGGCTCTTACACCCACAGTATATGTGCGAGGAGGTACTACTTCGTGGCAACCGTAACTAACCATTGCTAGACTTTTGACACTTTGGTTAAGATACAATGGTGACATTATCTCAAAACCACATCACGGCTTGTTTACTGCATTCAAATGTACTGAAAACACGATTGCCTCTGTATATAACTGCATCCTGCTTCTAAATCATTCCTCGTGCCATCAATCAGGCTATAATTTTACAGCTACTCTGCCTCATCTACTAAATGATGAGTCTCGTGGCTGAGCAGTTTCCTGATAAAGTGTTAGTTCTTCATCTAACAGAGCCCAGTCTTCAATTAGCAGATGCCATTTCTCCAGTCATCGGTCCAGTCACCGCCTTTTCATTGCCACTGACTGTTACTCTGCTTTGGTATACTATGAACTTTTCTCGTTATTTATAAATAAGACAACGAGACCGGCTCCATGAAAATAGCTAAATGCAGAATATGCTGCTCGTTTTAGCTGTATCTTTAAATTTGGTTTCACATGTAGGCAGCAATGGGCCACTCATCCCGATTCATCTATGCACTGGTTTATGCTCCATGTGATCTTTACTTATTAATCTGTTCTTGCAATTATATAGTGCCTTCTTGCTAAACCCATCTATGTAGATCTCCTGGTTGCCAGCCATTTTAATTCCTTTCCCCGTTCACACACTGACCAGTCTATCTTCGGCATCCTCCACTGCCAGTTTGAGGCCAAACACAATCTAGTGAAAAGCACCGGGTCTTCTGGATGAATAAGACCAACACAGGCGCCCAACACAAGCGACTATTTCCGTGCTAGTGACAGAAGCAGATCGTTATCACCCTATTTATTTCCCCTTCCTTCAACGACCCCCATCTTCCCTCCTCTGCAACCACTGCTCACCTCGCTCGGTTGTTCCCAGCTGCCACCATCCCTTCCTTATTTCTTCACCTTCCTTTCTTATCGAATTCCAGAATTTGATGATGCAGTTGCCTTACAACGCTTCCAGCGCCAGAGACCAGGGTTCCATCCCGACTACGGGTGCTGTCTCTATGGAGTTTGTACGTTCTCCCCGTGACCTGCGTGGGTTTTCTCTGAGATCTCCGGTTTCATCCCACATTCCAAAGACGTACAGGTTTGTAGGTTAATTGGCTTGGGTTTGTATATTTGGTTTAAGTGTAAATTGTCCCTAGGTTAATAGGCTTGTGTTATTGTGCGGGGGATCACTGGTCTGTTTAGACTCAGTGGGCCGAAGGGTCTGATTCTGCACTGTAGCTCTAAACTAAACTAAATCAACATAATTTAAACTCAGTTTTGCTCTCTCCACAGACTCCATCTCTGACTTTCTCTTTCATATCAAATTTCTAACAACTGCTGTGTTCTGTGTCTCATATTCCGGCATTTTATCTCCCCTGTTCTAATTCACCTCCATCTATTTATGGGGTGGAATTTGAGACCCCCTATCCATGCAGTTTCAGAAGGGTGAAAGCAGACGTGCAGGAAGTCGAACGGACATGAGTTTAGTTGAGTTTATTGTCACATGTACCAAGGTACAGTGAAAAGCTTTTGCTGCGTGCTAACCAGCCAGCGGAAAGACAATACATAAATACAATCGAGCCGTCCACAGTTCATGGTCATTGTAGTTCATGCCACCAATGGAGGAAGAAAGGTCATGGTTCAAACTGGCTTTATATTTTTCACAAGGAATGATGATTTTTATTGCGTAGGAAGGAACTGCAGATGCTAGTTTAAAAACGAAGATAGACACAAAATGCTGGTGTGACTCAGCGGGACAGGCATCATCTCTGGAGAGAAGAAATAGGTGATATTTTGGGTCGAGACCCTTCTTCAGACTGAAAATCACGGGAAAGGCGATCGATAGATACACATAATGATGTAGAGAGATATAGAACTATATCATCATCTATATTTCTCAATCCCCGGACTTTCAGTCATAAGAAGAAGGGTCTTGACCCGAAACATCACCCATTCCTTCTCTCCAGAGATGCTGCCTGCCCGCTGAGTTACTCCAACATTTTGTGTCTAGGATTTTGATTGCGGCTGTCAGAGGGCAATCGGCCAGAGATAGATATAACATTGGAAAGACATTTCTATTTTTCATGATGTGACATGTTTATTTGGGAATATCTTCCAACATTCTTATTACTTTAATCAGTTGAGGTGGTATTAATATCTCCCCTTTGGCATTCTGCATAATCCTTCTCATCTGAAAGCTTGCTTGCTCCCAAATGATGCTCTTTGTTTGGCTATCCAACTTTCTCTAACCTGAGGTGTAGCTTTTGAACCAGTCAGAAATGCTGATGAACAGTAAACGCACTTTTACATGAAACGTGTATACCTTCTGACAGCTCGATTAGACATTAGTCCATCGCGGTTACTGACCTCCCCACCGTCAAAGGGATCACTTGGAGGCATTACCTCCAAAAGATCCACACCACCCTGGCCACGCTCTTGTTTCACTCCTGAAATTGCTACTAAGGTTTACAAGGTTAATACCCGGGATGGCGAGACTGTCATATGCTGAGAAAATGGAGCTTGTATACTCTGGAGTTTAGAAGGATGAGAGGGAATCTTATTGAAACATATAGGATTGTTAAGGGTTTGGGCACTCTAGAGGCAGGAAACATGTTCCCGATGTTGGGGGAGTCCAGAACCAGGGACCACAGTTTAAGAATAAGGGGTAAGCCATTTAGAACGGAGACGAGGAAACACTTTTTCGCACAGAGAGTTGTGAGTCTGTGGAATTCTCTGCCTCAGTGGACGGTGGAGGCCGGTTCACTGGATACTTTCAAGAGAGAACTAGATAGGGCTCTTAATGAAAGCGGAGTCAGGGGATGTGGGGAGAAGGCAGGTGCGGGGTACTGATTGTGGATGATCAGCCATGATCATATTGAATGGCGGTGCTGGCTCGAAGGGCCGAATGGCCTACTCCTGCACCTATTGTCTATTGTCTATTGAAATGAGCCTGAAAAAATGTAACGTCCCGGTTCAGGAACAGATTCTTCTCAACAACCATCAGGCTATTGAACACTGCGAACTCCAACTAAACTTTGAAATACAAAATGCTTTGATTGCGCAGGGGACTTTGGGCTTTGGACGTGTTTGATGTTTATTATGGTATCTGCTGAGCACTATGTTTACATTCCTGTTGTGCCGCTGCCCTGCCAGCAAGAATTTCACTGTTCTGTTTCGGGACATATGACAATAAAAACAAGGCTTGTTATTGAAGAAGGGTCTCAACTCTAAACGTCACCTATTCCTTCTCCAGAGTCGCTGCCTGTCCCGCTGAGTTACTCCAGCATTTTGTGTCTATCTTTGGTTTAATCTAGCATCTGCAATTCCTTCCTACACAATAAAAACAGGCTTGATTCCTGACTCTTGACCACCTGTATGCAAACAAAATGATGTTGAGCTACTTCCTCTCGCCCTAAGCTCTGAGAATGAATCGTGAGGTGGTGCATTTTGATATGTCAGCAATAATTATACCTTGGATGGTATTAGAACAGCTCCTGTTCAAGGATTGTGGTTGTCGATTCAGTACATATCTTAGGTTATGGAAAAGAAAAGAGATTTGATCCTAGGTTTTAACACAGGCAGTAAAGACTATAAAATGTAAGGTAATAATGAACAGTTAAAGCTGGGCTTGGAGATGGAGGCAGATACAATAGTGGCATTCCAATAGTGATAGGAGCAGAATTAGACCATTCAGCCCATTACGTCTACTCCACCATTCAATCATGGCTGATCTATCTCTCCCTCCTAGCCCCATTCTCCTGCCATCTCCCCATAACCCCTAACACCCGTACTTATATAGACACATTGATATGGAAGGATATGGATCACGTGCAGGCAGAGGAGATTAGTGTAACATGGCATCATGTTCGGCATGGACATTGTGGGCCAAAGGGCCTGTTTTTGTGTTGTTCTCTTTTATATTCTGTTCCAGAGCTGCACTATCCTTTATGAAGCATGAGCTTCACGCAAAGGTAAGGAAGTAAGTTTAAGTTAGTAAGTAAGTTTATTGGCCAAGTATTCACATACAAGGAATTTGCCTTGGTGCTCCGCCCACAAGTAATAACATGACATACAGTGGCAATTACGAATGACACAGAAAACACTAAACATTAATAATAATAAAACATTAATGATAAAACACCATTGATCAGGCATGCGAACCAACAAAATACCAGATCAAAGGGAGGCTACAGATTTTTGGCTGGTGAGTAGAGCAACTAATCGTGGGTAAAAACTGTTTTTATGTCTGGCTGTGGCAGCTTTGACAATCCGGAGTCGCCTTCCAGAGGGAAGTGATTCAAAGAGTTTGTGGCCAGGGTGAGAGGGGTCAGAGATGATCTTGCCCGCTCATTTTCTGGCCCTTGCAGTGTACAGTTCATCAATGGAGGGAAGGTTGCTGCCAATAACCTTCTCAGCTGATCGGGCGATTCGCTGCAGCTCCCCCAACAGTATCCAAAATGGTATATCTGTTTAGGAGGGAGATGACCGCAGGGGACTCCAGCAGTAGGCAGGTGGTGCAGGAGTCCCCTGCGGTCATCTCCCTCCTAAACAGATATACCATTTTGGATACTGTTGGGGAGATGGCTCATCAGGGGAAGGCAGCAGCAGCCAAGTTCATGGCACCATTGGTGGCTCTGTGGCACAGGAGGGGAGAAAGAAGAGTGGAAGGGCTATTGTAATAGGGGATTCAATAGTAAGGGGAATAGATAGGCGTTTCTGCGGCCGCAAACGAGACTCCAGGATGGTATGTTGCCTCCCTGGTGCAAGGGTCAGGGATATCACTGACCGGCTGCAGAACATTCTGGAGGGGGAGGGTGAACAGCCAGCTGTCGTGGTGCACATTGGCACCAACGATATAGGTAAAAAACGGGATGAGGTCCTACAAGGCGAAATTAGGGAGCTAGGAGATAAACTTAAAAGTAGGACCTCAAAGGTAATAATCTCTGGACTCCTACCGGTGCCACGTGTTAGTCAGAGTAGAAATAGGAGGATATTGCAGATGAACACGTGGCTTGAAAAATGGTGCAAGGGGGAGGGATTCAAATTTCTCGGGCATTGGAACCAGTTCTGGGGGAGGTGGGACCAGTACAAACAGGAAGGTCTGCACCTGGGCTTGAAGGGAACCAATGTCCTTGGGGGAGTGTCTGCTAGTGCTGTCAGGGAGGATTTAAACTAATGTAGCAGGGGGATGGGAGCATGAGCAGAGAGACAGAGGGATGTAAAATGAGGGTAGAAGCAATAGGTAGCAATGTGAAAAGTAAAAGTGGCAGGCAGAAAAATCCAGGGCAAAAATCAAAAAGGGCCACTTTTCAACATAATTGTATAAGGGGTAAGTGTTGTAAAAACAGGCCTGAAGGCTTTGTGTCTCAATGCTAGGAGCATTCATAATAAGGTGGATGACTTGAATGTGCAGATAGTTATTAATGAATATGATATAGTTGGGATCACAGAGACATGGCTCCAGGGTGACCAAGGCTGGGAGCTGAACATCCAGGGATATTCAGTATTCAGGAGGGATAGACAGAAAGGGAAAGGAGGTGGAGTAGCCTTGCTGGTTAGAGAGGAGATTAACGCAATAGAAAGGAAGGACATTAGCTTGGAGGATGTGGAATCGATGTGGATAGAGCTGCGAAACACTAAGGGGCAGAAAACGCTAGTGGGAGTTGTGTACAGGCCACCTAACAGTAGTAGTGGAGTTGGGGATGGCATCAAACAGGAAATTAGAAATGCGTGCAACAAGGGTAAAACAGTTATAATGGGTGACTTCAATCTACATATAGATTGGGTGAATCAAATTGGCAGAGGTGCTGAGGAAGAGGATTTTGTGGAATGTATGCGGGATAGTTTTCTAAATCAACATGTAGAGGAACCAACGAGAGAGCAGGCTATTCTAGACTGGGTACTGAGTAATGAGGAAGGGTTAGTTAGCAGTCTTGTTGTGCGTGGCCCCATGGGCAAGAGTGACCATAATATGGTTGAGTTCTTCATTAGGATGGAGAGTGACATTGTTAATTCAGAAACAAGGGTTCTGAACTTAAAGAAAGGTAACTTTGAGGGTTTGAGACGTGAATTGGCCAAGATAGACTGGCAAGTGATTCTTAAAGGGTTGACGGTGGATATGCAATGGAAGGCATTTAAAGACTGCATGGATGAACTACAACAATTGTTCATCCCAGTTTGGCAAAAGAATAAATCAGGGAAGGTAGTGCATCCGTGGATAACAAGGGAAATCAGGGATAGTATCAAAACGAAAGATGAAGCATACAAATTAGCCAGAAAAAGCAGCCTACCAGAGGACTGAGAGAAATTCAGAGTCCAGCAGAGGAGGACAAAGGGCTTAATTAGGAAATGGAAAATAGATTATGAAAGAAAACTGGCACGGAACATAAAAATGGACTGCAAATGTTTTTATAGATATGTGAAGAGAAAAAGGTTAGTTAAAACAAATGTAGGTCCATTGCAGTCAGAAACTGGTGAATTGATCATGGGGAACAAGGACATGGCAGACCAATTGAATAACTACTTTGGTTCTGTCTTCACAAAGGAAGACATAAATAATCTGCCGGAAATAGCAGGGGACCGGGGGTCAAATGAGATGGAGGAACTGAGTGAAATCCAGGTTAGCCGGGAAGTGGTGTAAGGTAAATTGAATGGATTAAAGGCCGATAAATCCCCAGGGCTAGATAGACTGCATCCCAGAGTACTTAAGGAAGTAGCCCCAGAAATAGTGGATGCATTAGTGATCATTTTTCAAAACTCTTTAGATTCTGGAGTAGTTCCTGAGGATTGGAGGGTAGCTAATGTAACCCCACTTTTTAAAAAGGGAGGGAGAGAGAAAACGGGGAATTACAGACCAGTTAGTCTAAACATCGGTAGTGGGGAAAATGCTAGAGTCAGTTATTAAAGATGGGATAGCAGCACATTTGGAAAGCGGTGAAATCATTGGACAAAGTCAACATGGATTTATGAAAGGTAAATCATGTCTGACAAATCTTATAGAATTTTTCAAGGATGTAACTAGTAGAGTGGTTAAGGGAGAACCTGTGGATGTGTTATATCTGGACTTTCAGAAAGCTTTCGACAAGGTCCCACACAAGAGAATAGCATACAAACTTAAAGCACACGGTATTGGGGGTTCAGTATTGATGTGGATAGAGAACCGGCTGGCAGACAGGAAGCAAAGAGTAGGAGTAAACGGGTCATTTTCAGAATGGCAGGCAGTGACTAGTGGGGTACCGCAAGGCTCAGTGCTGGGACCCCAGCTATTTACAATATATATTAATGATCTGGATGAGGGAATTGAATGCAACATCTCCAAGTTTGCGGATGACACGAAGCTGGGGGGCAGTGTTAGCTGTGAGGAGGATGCTAGGAGACTGCAGGGTGACTTGGATAGGTTAGGTGAGTGAGCAAATGCATGGCAGATGCAGTATAATGTGGATAAATGTGAGGTCATCCACTTTGGCGGCAAAAACAGGAGGGTAGACTATTATCTGAA
The DNA here is from genome assembly GCA_963514005.1 of Raja brachyura. The sequence continues at coordinate 76,228,879 of OY740790.1, forward strand.
TGGTGGCCGATTAGAATAAGGGGAGATGCAACGAGACCTGGGTGTCATGGTACACCAGTCATTGAAAGTAAGCATGCAGGTGCAGCAGGAAGTGAAGAAAGCGAATGGTATGTTGGCATTCATAGCGAAAGGATTTGAGGTTAGGAGCAGGGAGGTTCTACTGCAGTTGTACAGGGTCTTGGTGAGGTCACACCTGGAGTAACGCGTACATACACCTACCAAGACAAAAATTGGAAAGACAGACAGACTGCAGGCGAGCCGCAGCTGCTTGGGCAGCGCCGCCACCTCTGGATTGGTACAGATGTCAGAGGTTATGGGGAGAAGGCAGGAGAATGGGATTAGGAGGGAGAGATAGATCAGCCACCATTGAATGGCAGAGTAGACTTGATGGGCAGAATGGCTTAATTCCACTCCTATCCCTTATGACCATATTAGCTACTCCAGCATTCTGTTACTCCAGTGTAGGTTTACACCGAAGATTGACACAAAATGCTGGAGTAACTCAGTGGGTCAGGCAGCATCTCAGGAGAAAAGGAATAGGTGACATTTCGGGTCGAGGTCCTTCATCAGTCTGACAGATGTCACCTATTACCTTTTTTTCCAGAGATGCTGCCTTACCCACTTTGTGTCTATATTCACAGGATTAAAGATGACGTTTCCAATCTGGTTGGGTGTTCTGAGGTGACTGACTAGGCTAACGTAGGGACCGCAGACTCTTTAGTAAATGTGGCAAGAGGTGCCAGACTGAATGGGTGGGTGAGTGTGACTCACTTTGGATAGAGCCTCCATTGTCCACCCAGTAGGTGGAAGTGAAGGGAGATTCTCAGCCAAAACCAAAGGACAAGTAACCACAGTATGGGACTTGGGTAGACAAAAATGCTGGAGAAACTCAGCAGGTGAAGCAGCATCTATGGAGCGAAGGAACAGGTGACGTTTCTGGTCGAGACCCTTCTTCAGACTGATGTGGGGGTGGGGCGGGCGGGATGTGAGGGCACCCTCACATCAGTCTGCAGAAGGGTCTCGACCCACCCTTCCCCCACCCCCACATCAGTCTGAAGAAGGGTCTTAACCCGAGGTGTCACCTATTCCTTCGCTCCGTAGATGCTGCCTCACCCGCTGAGTTTCTCCAGCATTTTTGTCTACCTTCGATTTTTCCAGCATCTGCAGTTCTTTCATAAACAGTATAGGACTTCCTATTTACTGATGACTGTACATTCAATGCACGCTGCACAGCTGATGTGCAGGAAGGCTTGGACAAATATTCCATTACCTGTTGCAACTCTGGACTCACAGCTAGCAGAAGGAAAACTAAAATGATGCACCAACCTACAGAAGCAAACATCTTTGAGAATGGTCAGAGGCTTTGAGTAGTGGACAAGTTCACACATCATGGCAGCACTCTCTCAACATTTCAACTTTGATGGCATAGTCAACAACAGGATAGACACAAAATGCCGGAGTAACTCAGCGGGACAGGCAGCATCTCCACAGAGAAGGAATGGGTGACGTTTTGCATCAAGACCCTTCTTCAAACTGAGAGTCAAGAGAGAGACACAGACTAGAAACATAGAAAAATAGGTGCAGGAGTAGGCCATTTGCCCCTTCGAGCCAGCACTGCCATTCAATATGATCATGGCTGATCATCTATAATCAGTACCCCGTGCGTGCTTTCTCCCCATATCCCTTGATTCCTTTTGCCCCAAGAGCTAAATCTAACTCTCTCTTGAAAACATCCAGTGAATTGGCCTCCACTGCCTTCTGTGGCAGAGAATTCCACAGATTCACAACTCTCTGGGTGAAAACGTTTTTCCTCATCTCAGTCCTAAATGACCTTCCCCTTATTTTAGTTTAGTTTAGAGATACAGCATGGAAATAGGTCTTTCATCCAACAGGGCCACGCCAACCAGCGTTCCCCGCACATTAACACCATCCTACACACACAAGGGACAATTTTTTAAAAACATTTTACCAAGCCAATTAACCTACAAACCTGTACGTCTTTGGAGCGTGGGAGGAAACCGAAGATAACCATATAACCATATAACAATTACAGCACAGAAACAGGCCATCTCGGCCCTTCAAGTCCATGCCGAACAACCTTTTTCCCTTAGTCCCACCTGCCTGCACTCATACCATAACCCTCCATACCCTTCTCATCCATATGCCTATCCAATTTATTTTTAAATGATACCAACGAACCTGCCGCCACCACTTCCACTGGAAGCTCATTCCACACCGCTACCACTCTCTGAGTAAAGAAGTTCCCCCTTATGTTACCCCTAAACCTCTGTCCCTTAATTCTAAAGTCATGTCCTCTTGTTTGAATCTTCCCTATTCTCATAGGGAAAAGCTTGTCCACATCAACTCTGTCTATCCCTCTCATGATTTTAAAGACCTCTATCAAGTCCCCCCTTAACCTTCTGCGCTCCAGAGAATAAAGACCTAACTTATTCAACCTATCTCTGTAACTTAGCTGTTGAAACCCAGGCAACATTCTAGTAAATCTCCTCTGTACCCTCTCTATTTTGTTGACATCCTTCCTATAATTGGGCGACCAAAATTGTACACCATACTCCAGATTTGGTCTCACCAATGCCTTGTACAATTTTAACATTACATCCCAGCTTCTATACTCAATGCTCTGATTTATAAAGGCTAGCATACCAAAAGCTTTCTTTACCACCCTATCTATATGAGATTCCACCTTCAAGGAACTATGCACGGTTATTCCCAGATCCCTCTGTTCAACTGTATTCTTCAATTCCCTACCGTTTACCATGTACGTCCTATTTTGATTTGTCCTGCCAAGGTGTAGCACCTCACATTTATCAGCATTAAACTCCATCTGCCATCTTTCAGCCCATTTTTCCAACTGGCCTAAATCACTCTGTAGACTTTGGAAATCCTCTTCATTATCCACAACACCCCCTATCTTGGTATCATCTGCATACTTACTAATCCAATTTACCACCCCTTCATCCAGATCATTGATGTACATGACAAACAACAAAGGACCCAACACAGATCCCTGAGGCACCCCACTCCTGCCTCCTGATCTCGGAGAAAACCCACGCAAATATTTTAAAAATAATAGTAGACTTCGGATCATTCTCAGGATATAGAATAAATTGGAATAAAAGTGAAATCATGTCAATAAAACCAAAAGACTCTATGCATCTTTTACAGTTTCCTTTCAAAATAGCTACAGAAAAGTTTAAATACCTGGGCACCAAATTACTAGAAGATATCAAGATATGTTTGACGAAAATTATAACCTTCTACTTAAGAAACTATGTAACTTGATTAAAGTTTTGGAAAACGCTTCCGATGTCCATAATAGGCTGAATAAATGCCATAAAAATGATTTTTCTACCACAAATTTTATACCTGTTCCAATCTATCCCAATATATTTACCCAAAAAGTTTTTTTAAACTGGACTCGGATATCACAAATTTTGTTTGGGATTATAAATCCCACAGAATACAAAGAGCTCATCTGAATAAACCCAAAGTAGTAGGGGGATTAGCACTCCCCAACTTTATGTATTACTACTGGTCTGTAAATATCAGAAACATGATCCAATTGCTGGATAACTCTCCCCAACAACCAGATTGGACGATTATGGAGAGAGAGGATTGCTCTCCTTATAATATTGGAGCAATCCTTCTCTCTCCAATATCGATGAATAATACAAATTACAACAATAATCCTATTATATACAGTACAATCAGAATTTGGAAACAAATAAAACACAAGCTAAAATTAAGAAACTTATCTCTCTTATCTCCTATCGGTAAAACCCCTCATTTAAACCTTCAACTATAGATAAAGCATTTACACAATGGGAAAGAGCTGGAATTAAAATCTTCGGAGATGTGTATGAATCGGGAAAACTATTATCATTTAAACAAATACAACTAAAATACAATTTGGGAAACAATCAGTATTTTAAATATTTCCAAATCTGTAACTATTTGAAAAAATACGCACAAGATTATCACAATATGCCTCCAGACTCACTGGAAGAAGTAAAGAATACAAAGGCAGAATCAGCAAACCTAATATATATATATATATATATAATAGTATTCTAAACGCAGAAATACCAACAACAGATGGTATCAGGAGAGACAGGGAAAAAGAATTAAGTATAAAAATTCCCAAAGGAAGGTGGGAAGAATATTTATTAAACGTGCATAAATGCTCAATTAATGTAAGACACACCTTAATACAATTTAAAATCTTACACAGATTATACTATTCAAAAACTAAAATAAGTAAACTATTTCCCAACGTCTCTCCTATATGTGATAAATGTCAATGTCAAGAAGCTAATATAGCACACTCATTTGTCTTTTGTACAAAAATTCAAACATTTTGGACAGACATTTTTGAAATTTTCACAAATATATTTTAAATAAAACTGACCCCAGAAGCAAACTGGATAATCTTCGGGATATCAGAAGACTGCCCTGATTTAAACGTGTTTCAAAAGACTCTATTTGAATATTGCTTAATAACTGGAAAAAAGCGAATCTTAAAATTCTGGGAAAATTCTGGTACCCACAGTCAATATGTGGATTTCATCTATGTTCGAAACACTACACTTGGAAGATATGAGACTCCGACTAGCAGGAAAATCAGACTGTTTCTATAAGACGTCTACATTTATAAATCTATTACAAGGATAAGGTGCAAGAATACCTCAAAAAAGTACCGGTGTCGGGTCTTGGTAAGGGGGGGAAGAAAGATTGTCGAGTTGGTAGATTCCTTTTGCGAGATGTTTATAATAAAGTAACTGGCTTTTCTTTTTTCTTTCTCTATTTTTCCCTCTTTTTCTTTCCTCTCCAGGGTCTATCTCTTAATTCCTGTTTCTATCTCTTCAGGGGTTTCCTTTCCCTCCGTCACGCTTTGGCACTTTCACATCTCTGTTTCACTTTTCTACTTTCTATGCTGCTATTTTTCTCTCTATTCTCTCTTTTTTAAAGCCTAAAAATAAAAATTAAGAGGTACAATGACTGTAATACAATACAAGGGATGTACACTGATGTAACTTACAGTACCGCTAATAAATAAAGATATTTAAAAATTTTTAAAAGAAAATAAAACCCTACGCAGGTCACGGGGAGAACGTACAAACTCCGTACAGACAGCGCCCATAGTCGGGATGGAACCGGGTCTCCGGCACTGCATTCACTGTAAGGCAGTAAATCTACCGCTGCGCCACCGTGACTGCCTGGTTTACTCCTAAACTGTAACCCCTGCTTCTGGACTCCCCCAACATCGGGAACATTTTCCCTGCATCTAGCCTGTCCAATCCTTGAAGAATTTTATGTTTTTATAAGATCTCTTCTCATCCTTCTAAATTCCAGTAAATACAAGCCCAGTCGACCCATTCTTTCATCATATGTCAGAGATATGGAAGGGTAGACAGAGAGCAGGAGAAACCACAGAGGGAGAGCAGCAAGAGAAGGTGTTGCAGAACCCTCGTCGGAGAGGAGAGGAGAACTTCTTGAAAGTAGGCGTACCTGGAGGAGATTTGGCAGTGGAGCAGTGGAAATGTATAGGATGCATCTGCAGTTCCTTCCTGCAGGATAGCAAAAGCCAGCTCTGCTTTTGAAAGATTGAGAGTGTATGGTGTATGAATGGGAATCTGATTACAGACCAAGCTGAAGTGTCTGTTGTCTATGGTGCTGTTGTCTATGGTATGTCTATGGTGCTGTTGTCATCCCAACCTTCCTCCATGCTTGTTGGGCATGGACAGTGCACAGCAGACATACAGAACCAGGCAGGTGAACCACTTCCATAAGGCCTGTCCGACGCAGAATACTTCACATCAAGTGTCAAGACAAGATTCCAGACACATATAATCTGTCCCAGACAAACCACCCCAGCATATCGTCTGTGGAATTCTCTGACTCAGACGGCGGTGGAGGTTGATTCTCTGGATGCTTGCAAGAGAGAGCTAGATAGGGCTCTTAAAGATAGCGGAGTCAGGGGATATGGGGAGAAGGTAGGAACGGGGTGCTGATTGTGGATGATCAGCCATGATCACATTGAATGGCGGTGCTGACTCGGAGGGCCGAATGGCCTACTCCTGCACCTATTGTCTATTGACTATAGTCTATGACCATCACACATAGGAGCAGAATTAGGCCATTCAGCCCATCAAGCCTGCTCAACCATGGCTGATCTATTTTTCCCTCTCAACCCCATTCTCCTGTCATCTCACCGTTATCTTTGACACTAGTAATAATCAAGATTCTATCAATCTCTGCTTTAAAATTGTCCAGCCTTTACAAAAACATGTAACGCGTCATTAGGGTGCCTCGAGTGTGTAGGACAGCATGAAGGTGCGGGGATCGATGGTCGGCATAGATTCGGTGGGCCGAAGGACCTGTTTCCACACTGAATCGCTAAACTAAACTACAAAACAAAAACCTAAATTAAATCTACATTTTGTTGAAGGAATGATAGATCAGGTGGGTAGAACATGTTCGCAGTATATGCCCGATGACAAAATACCAAAGCAGCCACTATATGGAGAGCTGCTGTGACCAAATGGTGGAAGAAAAAAGATTGAAAGACACTGTTAGAACATCCTGGAAGAGTTTCAACATTGACACACTACACTGGGAAGGTCAAACATAAAAGGCAATGCTCACCCATATGAGCTAGAAAGCTAGAATGGAAGAAGCGAACATTCGATGCTTTTATTAGCTGTGCCTGTGATGGACCAAACTGTCCACCACTGGGAGAGGTGGGAAAGAGAGATGTGACCACGTGGGTTTTCTCCAGGTGCTCCGCTTTCCTCCCATTCTCCAAAGATGTGCAGGTTTGTAGGTTAATTGGCATCTACAAATTGTAAATTGTCCCTAGTTAGTAGGGTAGTGCTAGTGTATGGGGCGATCGCTGGTCGGCGGGAACTCGGTGGGCCAAAGGGCCTGTTTCCACACTGCATCGCTCAAGTCTAAAGAAGGCAGTGTTGAGGAGAGATAAGGTGGGAAAGTGATGGGTAGAACAATATCCCTGATAGGGTGAAACTAAATGAGATAACTAAGAAGTTGAATATGTTTATGTTGTGTTTTACTGACGCACAATGGACAATAGGTGCAGGAGTAGGCCATTTGGCCCTTCGAGCCAGCACCACCATTCAATGTGATCATGACTGATCATCCCCAATCAGTACCCTGTTCCTACCTTCTCCCCATATCCCCTGACTCTGCAACCTTTAAGAGCCCTATCCAGCTCTCTCTTGAAAGTATCCAGTGAACCGGCCTCCACCGCCCTCTAAGGCAGAGAATTCCACAGACACACAACTCTCTGTGTAAAAAAGTGTTTCCTTGTCTCCATTCCAAACGGCTTACCCCTTATTCTTAAACTGTGGCCCCTGGTTCTGGACTCCCCCAACATCGGGAACATGTTCTGTGGGGCATCTCAGCAGATCTGACTATGCTAATGAGAGAACGATGGGCAGCGCAGTGTAGAGTTGCTGCAATACCGCACCAAAGATCTATGTTTGATCCTCACTACGGGCGCTGTCGGCATGGAGTTTGTACGTTCTCCCCGTGACCTGCATGGCTTTTCTCTGGGATTTCCTTTTTCCTCACACGCTCCAAAGATGTCCAGGTTTGGAGGTTAATTGGCTTTGGTTAAATTGTAAAATGTCCCTGGTGTGTGTAGGATAGTGTAAGTGTGCGGGGATCGCTGGTCAGCGTGGGATCGATGGGCCGAAGGGCACTGTTTCTGTGCTGTATCTCCAAACTAAATTAAAAAGAAGTGTTTCAGCCTGAAACGTTGCCTATTTCCCTCGCTCCATAGATTACTCCTTTGGCCTGCATCAAAATATGTCAATGAGTCCTCTGTAGCCTTCTCAGAAGACAAACGAGGTCTCAGATTGAAATCGCACCCCAGATAAGTCTTTCCCTCAGCATTGGCCTGGAGTGTAAGTCGAGGTTTTTATGGCGGAGGTTGGAGTGGGTTTTAAAGCTGCAATCCATGACCTGTAGCTGATACGGTCAAGTCTTCCTCCGTGCAGGCAGTCAGCAAGGTAACAAAAACAAAATAGCAACCCTTCATCTCAGCAGCTTCAGCCAAATGGGTCTGATGGCACCAGTCCCAAAATCCAACTATACTCGCAGAGAGCGAGGCTTGGACATGTGACTTCCAGCATATTTCAGGCAAGCTTTCAAATAGGCTGTAAATCTGACTTCAACAATAAAGGCATTCTGCTCCAGAAATAGTTTTGAAAATGCGCTCTGACAGATCTGGAAATACTTTGAGAATTAAGCGATAAATATTTGGTCAAGAGCTCAATATTTATGATGCCAGACAGCCAAACATTTCTCCCACTAAAGCCAGGGATATAGGTTTCAGATATTATTTTGTTTCATTTGCTTGTCCATGACCCGTAAAGGCACAGCTAAATATTAATATTTTTATAAGGACAGTTTATCAAATTGATAAATAATGCAAAGGGCAACAGGTCTAGCTGTGGAATTCATTTCCTCTCGGGATGGTGTAACACAAGAGTCTCTCGCTGCGTGGCTTAATGGAAATACAGAGAAACATAATGATGAGGCCGTCATGATGACAAACTCGAGTATTCCCCAGGTAGATCAACAAGTTTATGCAGTCAGTGACTGTGCCAAAAATATCAGGAAAGGATCAGTCTGTGCTCAGGGGCACTGGAGATCGGGGGCTGTTGTGGGGAAAGTGTAGTTGCATCTGGGTTATGGAGTATAGATTTATACAGCTCAGAAACAAGCCATTCAGCCCACCACGTCTATGCAGACCTTCAAGCATCCACCTACGGTAGATAAAAATGCTGGAGAAACTCAGCGGGTGAGGCAGCATCTATGGAGCGAAGGAAATAGGCGACGTTTCGGGTCGAGACCCAAGGACACTCCCGTAGCCGGCGGCAGGCCCTCCGCGTCAGGGCGATGTCGGCTCCCCCGCGCCGGACGATCGAACCCCGCGTTGGGGCTGGTCGAACCTTCTGTGGCGTTGGAGTTCCCGACATCCACGGCCTCTCCCAAGACTGCGAGCTCCCGAGGTAAAGTCCGCAGGCCGCGGTTGGAACGATCACAGGCAAGGGATCAGCTCCGATGTTAAGTCCATGCCCCGCGGTGGAGCTCAAGGTCAGTCCAAGGAGGCCTCCAGCTCCATCGATGTTAGGCCGCAGAGCGATCGGAGATGCGATCCGGAAAACAATCGCATCTCCGGCAAGGTACGAAACTGAAATCAAGTTTCCCCGACCGCCTCTCCCTACATAAAACAAACCAGAGGACATTTACACAAACTTTTAACACACACTAAAAATGAAAAAATGAAAAAAAGACGGAAAAAAACCCCACACTGTTGGCTCCTCGAGTATCTTTGGTTGGCGGGGCTGCCAATCGCGCGGCGCCCCTGGTGGTCACAGTGGATATTAGCTTAACTCAGAGGCAACCTTTGTCACCTCCTTAAAAAACTTAATGTTTAAGAAAGAACTGCAGATGTTGGAAAAATCGAAGGTAGACAAAAATGCTGGAGTAACTCAGCTGGTGAGGCAGCATGTATGGAGGGAAGGAAATAGGCGACGTTTCAGGTCGAGGCCCTTCTTTAGACTAACTCGACATCACGTTTGCGAAGGACATTGTGAGCTGAAAGTGTGTCCCTGGATGTACTGTTTTATGTTCTCTCTGCGTTATTCTTTGCTGTATGTATACTTGCCTCAACAACCCCACTCACGTACCTGCTGCTGATTTTTGTTCTGTGATCCTGCTGCAAGTGATAATGTGGGACAGGTTTAATTCACTGTTTAGTTTAATTTAGAGATACAGCGCGGAAACAGGCCCTTCAGCCCACTGAGTCTGTGCCAGCCAGCGATCCCCGCTCACTAACACTCTCCTACACACACTGGTGATAATTGACATTTATAACAAGCCAATTAACCTACAAACCTGCACGTCTTTGGAGTGTTTGAGAAAACTGAAGATCTCGGAGAAAACCCATGCAGGTCACGGGGAGAACGTGCAAACTCCGTACAGACAGCACCCGTAGTCAGGATGGAACCCGGGTCTCTGGCGCTGTGAGGCAGCAGCTCTACCCGCTGCGCCACCGTGACACCCATGATGTTACAATGTGCCCAGAAATTGAATTGTCTAAAGTTTGATTTTTATCAGCATTAAGTCAGGCAAAATTTACCTAACTTTCAAAAAATTGCATTTGGGATTATTTCCAGGTGAAATCGTGATATTGGCCCAAGCAGTTCCGGTTGGAATCCACTCCAACATGCCTCACATTTTCCCTGCATTAGAACAATGTTATCAATCAGTGTGTAACACATGTTTGAAGGCTTGCCAACATCATTTGAAGCTTTCAGGTCCAGGAAAATGACTGTGGTTTGGCAGTAGCAGCAAAGCAGCAGCACAAGCCGTCCTACTTCTGGAAGCCACTTAAGGAGTGACTTGGCTCACAGCAGGTCCCTTCACAAGGAGGTTCCAGACCTCACTACAGACACGTCAATCATCTCCAAATGTGATCAGACTCTGCTCAAGCTACCATGGGTCTTTTTTCCCTGAGGATTGAACTATTGAGTAAAATATTTAGTGAGTACTTCAGTGGTGATCACCAGCCATGGGACAGACATCGCAGTGTCTGAAGAAGGGTTTCGGCCCGAAACGTTGCCTATCTCCTTCGCTCCATAGATGCTGCTGCACCCGCTGAGTTTCTCCAGTATTTTGTGTACCCATGGGCAGACATTTTCAGTCCTGGTGGCCAGTCTCGTTATCAGTGCCTTATTGGAGGAAGTGAAACGTTGCCTTTCACTTTAGTTTAGTTTAGATTGTTAAGGGTTTGGACATGCTAGAGGGAGGAAACATGTTCCCGATGTTGCGGGAGTCTAGAACCAGGGGCCACAGTTTAAGAATAAGGAGTAAGCCATTTAGAACGGAGATGGGGAAACACTTTTTCTCACAGAGAGTGGTGAGTCTGTGGAATTCTCTGCCTCAGAGGGCAGTGGACGCCGGTTCTCTGGATACTTTCAAAAGAAAGCTAGATAGGGCTCTTAAAGATAGCAAAGATAACAAAGAGGGTACACAAAAGGCTGGAGAAACTCAGCGGGTGCAGCAGCATCTAAGGAGCGGAGGAGAGAGGCGACGTTTCGGGTCGAGACCCTTCTTCAGACCGTTCTTCTGAAGAAGGGTCTTGACCCGAAACGTCACCTATTTCCTTCACTCTTTAGATGCTGCTGCACCCGCTGAGTTTCTCCAGCCTTTTGTGTACCCTCGATTCTCCAGCATCTGCAGTTCCTTCTTTAATAAAGATAACAAAGATTTTGTCGCTGCTGGATTTTGAAATGTTCAAAATCTTTCGGCGCCCTGATACTCAGTCAATGACGCCGGCAGTAGCCGAAATTATTGCTAAGTGGAATGGCTCTTAACCCTCTAAATTCTCTTGGCAGGACCTTATCGTCCTTGGAGCGCAGGAGGGTGAGGGGTAATCTTGCAGATGTGTTTAAGATCATGAGAGGAATAGATAGGATAAATTCACAGTCTTTTACCCAGAATACTCGTGAATAGGAGTACTACCAGAGTAGGGGAATCAAGAACCAGAGGACATTCGTGTAAGGGGAGAGAGGAAATATTTAATAGGAACCTGAGGGGCACTTTGTTCCACAATGGGTGGTGCGAGCTGCCAGAGGAGGTAGTTGAGGCAGGGACTATCACAACGTTTAAAAAACATTTGGACAGGTACATGGATAGGACGGGTTTAGAAGGATATGGGCCAAACACAGGCAGCTGGGATTAGTGCAGATGGGGTTTGTTGGTCAGCATGGGGAAGTTGGGCCAAAGGGCCTGTTTCCACGCTGGATGACTCTATCTCCCTTCCCACCAATGTCATTGTCATCAAATGTGACCACGACCTCTGGCTGCTTTCCGTCCCCTCTCATCATGGCTATCATAACCTTCCTGTGGCCGCTCACACACATCCTTGTCCCTGGCATCAGGGAGGTAACACACCATTTATAAGATCATAAGAGTAGGAGTATTTAGGCCATTCGGCCCATCCATTCTACTCCGCCATTCAATAATGGCTGATCAATCCCTCCCTCCTAACCCCATTCTCCTGCCTTCTCCCCATAACCTCTGACACCCGTACTAATCAAGAATCAATCTATCTCCACCTTAAATATATCCACTGACTTGTGGCCTCCACAGCCGTCTGTGGCAAAGAATTCCACAGATTCACCACCCTCTGACTAAAGAAATTCCTCCTAATCTCCTTCCTAAAGAAAAGTCCTTTAATTCTGAGGCTGTGCCCTCTGGTCCTAGACTCTCCCACTAGTGGAAACATCCTCTCCACATCCACACTACCCAGGCCTTTCACTATTCAGTAAGTTTCAATGAGGTCCCGCCCTCATTCTTCTAAACTCCAGCGAGTACAGGTCCAGTGCCGTCAAACGCTCATCATATGTTAACCCACTCATTCTGGGATCATTCTTGTAAACCTCCTCTGGACCCTCTCCAGAGCCAACACATCCTTCATCAGATACGGGGCCCAAAATTGCTCACAATACTCCAAATGTGGCCAGTTGAGGAGCTGCTGTTTCAGCTGCTGCTGCTATTTTCCCCAGACAAAGGTTACCATGTTTGTTAAAAAAGTTATTTTGATTTTGGATACCCAGTCTTTATCATCAAATTGAATTGCAGCCTCTATTTTCATGAGCCATAGACAGACTATAATGATCGCATTCCTATATTCAATGGATTTACAATGCTCTTGGGTAATTTCATCTCTTTGAATAGATATTCAATCTGAGCAAATCCATCTTGGTTTTACCAATGATAATATATTCAGGTATCAAGAAGCATTTAGTTTAGTTTTGTTTAGAGGTACAGCGCGGAAACAGGCCCTTCGGCCCGCCGAGTCCGTGCCGACCAGCGATCCCCACACAGTAACACTACCCTACACACACTAGGGACAATTTTACATTCATACCAAGCCGATTAACTTACAAACCTGCACGTCTTTCGAGTGTGGGAGGAAACCAAAGATCTCGGAGAAAACCCACGCAGGTCACGGGGAGAACGTGCAAACTCCTTACAGACAACGCCCGTAGTCGGAATGGAACCCGGGTCTCTGGCACTGTCCGCCCTGTGAACTGATTACATATTAGCTGCTTTACATTACCTGGGCCACTGCAGCAGGAAGCTGCCCGACATTACATTGGGTCAAATGCAGGCAGCTGGGAACAATGTCGATGGGGTATCATGGGCAAGTTGGGCCGAAGGGCCTGTTTCCGCACTGTATGACTCTGACTCCATCACCTGATGGAACTAAGTGACGAGCCTGTGATGTGATCACCACTCTCAGGTCAAGAACAGAGTAGTTGCCACACCAGGCTGAGATACATCCCGTCTGAATACTTTCTGTCGTGCATCTGGAGAAGTTCAAGAAAATCTTTGTGGACAAATCCTTCTCTCCATTGATGTTGCCTCACCCGCTGAGTTTCACCAGCATTTGTTGTCCACTAAACGTTTATCTATGTTGTCCTATCTATGTTCTCACTCCAACTGCTCCCATTCAAGTCAGGAGTGCTTAATTGTCATCTGCGCCCATAGTCAGGATGGAACCCGGGTCTCTGGCGCTGTGAGGCAGCAGCTCTACCCGCTGCGCCACCGTGCCGCTCCATGATCTTTTGATCCTTTGAAGACTTTCATGATTTTTCTTGTTTTTCAGTTTCTGCAGTTCCTCTCTGATTTTCAGATGATTAACAACTTTGGTGTGTCGGAGGTAGCGGGGAGAGCTGAGAAAAGTTTATAAAATTAGGAGAGGCATAGGTGAATGAATGAATGGATGGATGAATGAGTAAGTTTATTGGCCAAGCATTCACATACAAGGAATTTGCCTTGGTGCTCCACCCACAAGTGACAACATGGCATACAGTGACAGTTATGAATGACACATAAAATATTAAACATTAATAATAAAACATTATTGATTAAACATGAGAATTAAATAAAATACCAGAGCAAAAGGAGGCTACAGATTTTTGGTTATTGATTAGAGCTACTACTTGTGGATAAAAAGCTGTTTTTATGTCTGACTGTGGCAGCTTTGACAGTCCGGAGTCACCTTACAGAGGGAAGGGATTCAAAGAGTTTGTGGCCAGGGTGAGAGGGGTCAGAGATGATCTTGCCCGCTCACTTCCTGGCCCTTGCAGTGTACAGTTTGTCAATGGAAGGAAGGTTGCAGCCAATAACCTTCTCAGCTGATCGGACGATTTGCTGCAGCCTCCGGGTGTCGTGCTTGGTGGCTGAGCCACACCAGACCATGATGGTGAAGGTGAGGACAGACTCTACCGATGGCCGTGTAGAATTGGAACAGATAGAGTATTTTTCCAAGGGTAGAAATATCAAACACTAGAGGGCATCGCTTTAAGGTCAGAAGAGGAAAGTTGAATGATCTATGAGGAAGTCATTATGCACAGAAAGCTTTAGCTGCCAGCATCACACTGCACGGGGTGGTAGAAGCAGTTACGTACAGGACCATGTACAGGTAGATGGGACCAGTTTAACTTGGCATCATTGTGGGTGCAGACAAGTCAACTGAAGGGTCTGTTTCTGTCCTATCCTGTTCTCAGTCTGCCTGAGCCTATCTGATCTCCAGGTTGCTCAGCACTTTAACTCCCCATCCCATTCCCACACTAGCCTTTTCTGTCCTGGGCCTCCTCCATTGTCAGAGTGAGGCCCAGCGCAAATTGGAGGAACAGCATTTCACTAGGGTAGCTTGCACCTCAGCGGTATGAATTTATTGATTTCTCTAACATCAAGTTAACCTCGCATCCCCCACCCAAGTCGTACCAGCATCAAAGTCGTCTTGTTGAGTCTCGTCTGTAACTCATTTTCACCTAGCCCACACCTAACAATGGCCTATTTCCTTCATCATCGTTACTTTTTTGCATTCATTTGGTCTATATCTCACTCCATCACCATCTATATCTCTCATTTCCCTCTCCCCTGACTCTCAGTCTGAAGAATGGTTTCGACATGAAACGCACCTATCCATGTTCTCCACAGATGCTACCTGACCCGCTGAGTTCCTCCAGCACTCTGTGAAACGTCACCTATCCATGTTCTCCACAGATGCTGCCTGACCCGCTGAGTTCCTCCAGCACTCTGTGAAACGTCACCTATCCATGTTCTCCATAGATGCTGCCTGACCCACTGAGTTACTCCAGCTTTTGTCTATCTTCCGTTTCAACCAGCATCTGCTGTTCCTTCCTACACTGAACTGTTCTATATTCTATATTTGTAGAGTTTTATTTCCTCGCTAATTGTTCTGGAACTAAGTGAAACCAAGACTTAGAGCAATCAAAGTTGCAGGAAATAATTTGATAATGCTCGACCTATTCATGTTATTATTTAATTTGGTTGATAATCTACACGCTTTGTAATTGCAGTTAACTTTTAATTCCAAACCAAATTAGCAAATTATTTTTTAACCTGTAAGTTTACAGAGGAGCACACAAGGTTAATAACTGATCAGGCAAAGACTATGGAACTTGCACCCAGCAAAGTCCTTTCCAGTACGTCCCCCAACCAGTCTGAAGAAAGGTTCCAACCCAAAACGTCACCTATCCCCGTTCTCCACAGATGCTGCCTGACCCACTGAGTTACTCCAGCACTCTGTGAAACGTCACCTATCCATGTTCTCCACAGATGCTGCCTGACCCGCTGAGTTACTCCAGCACTCTGTGAAACGTCACCTATCCATGTTCTCCACAGATGCTGCCTGACCCACTGAGTTACTCCAGCACTCTGTGAAACGTCACCTATCCATGTTCTCCACAGATGCTGCCTGACCCGCTGAGTTACTCCAGCACTCTGTGAAACGTCACCTATCCATGTTCTCCACAGATGCTGCCTGACCCGCTGAGTTACTCCAGCATTTTTTGACTTTCCTTGGTAACCCAGCATCAGCAGTTCATAATTGATAGCAGCAGAATTAGGCCATTTGGCCCATTGAGTCATGTCTGATCTATCTTTCCCCCTTAACCCCATCTCCTGCCTACTCCCCATAACCCCTGACACCCGTATCCCTGTAGCCCTTGTTATTACCACATAACGGGTGGTTGCGGTTACTATTTTATACAGAAATTGGTGCAAGCGATCAGGCTACCTAAAGAGGACGTTTAATCTGGTATCATGTGGTTATAGAAACATAGAAAATATGTGCAGGAGTAGGCCATTCGGCCCTTCGAGCTTGCACCCCCATTCAATATGTTCATGGCTGCCTTCTCTCCATACCCCCTGATCCTTTTAGCCACAAGGGTCGCATCTAACTCCCTCTTAAATATAGCCAATGAACTGGCCTCAACTACCTTCTGTGGCAGAGAATTCCACAGATTCACCACTCTCTGTATGAAAAATGATTTTCTCATCTCGGTCCTAAAAGACTTCCCCCTTCTCCTTAAACTGTAACCCCTTGTTCTGGACTTCCCCAACATTGGGAACAATCTTCCTGCATCTAGCCTGTCCAACCCCTTAAGAATTTTGTAAGTTTCTATAAGATCCCCCCTCAATCTTTTAAATTCTAGTGAGTACAAGCCAAATCTATCCAGTCTTTATTCATATGGAAGTCCTGACATCCCAGGAATCAGTCTGGTGAACCTTCTCTGTACTCCCTCTATGGCAAGAATGTCTTTCCTCAGATTAGGAGACCAAAACTGTACGCAATACTCTAGGTGTGGCCTCACCAAGACCCTGTACAACTGCAGTACAACCTCCCTGCTCTTGTACTCAAATCCTTTTGCTGTGAATGCTAACATACCATTCGCTTTCTTCACTGCCTGCTGCACCTGCATGCCTACTTTCAATGACTGGTGTACCACGACACCCAGGTCTCGTTGCATCTCCCCTTTTCCTAATCGGCCACCATTCAGATAATAAGTTATTGCAAGGAGCTTGTTAAAGCACGGAGGTGATAGCATGGTTTACTGAGGACTAAGTTTCCAGTAGATGAAAGAAAGACCTGTTATTTATATATAGCACTCTATCTCATCCTCAGCACGTCCCAGACCACTTTACAACCAACAGATTACTATTGAATGTAATCACTGCTGTTTTGCATGCAAACTGAGCAGCCAATCCACACAAAACAAAGTCCCACTTTAGGAAGGAACTGTTTTAAACCGAAGGTCGACACAGATGCTGTTTTAAACTGAACGTCGACACAAAATGCTAGAGTAACTCACCGGAGCAGGCAGCATCTCTGGAGAGAAGGAATGGGTGGCATTTCGGGTCAAGTCTGAAGAAGGGTCTCGACCCGAAACGTCACCCATTCCTTCTCATTTGTGCATTTCGTGTCTATCTTCCACTCTAGTTCAGTTTAGAGATACAGCGCGGAAACAGGCCCTTCGGCCCACCGGGTCTGTGCCGACCAGCGATCACCCCCGTACACTAACACTATCCTACACACATTGGGGACAATTTACATTTACACCAAGCCAATTAACCTACACACCTGTACGTCTTTGGAGTGAGGGAGGAAACCGAAGATCTCCGAGAAAACCCATGTCGGTCACGGGGAAAACGTACAAACTCCGTACAGTATTGTGCGCAGTTTTGGTCCCCTAATTTGAGGAAGGACATTCTTGAGGGAGTGCAGCATAGGTTGACAAGATTAATTCCCGGGTTGGTGGGACTGTCATATGCTGAGAGAATGAAGCGGCTGGGCTTGTACACTCTGGAGTTTAGAAGGTTGAGAGAGGATCTTATTGAAACATATAAGATTATTAAGGGTTTGGACACGCTAGAGGCAGGAAACATGTTCCCAATGTTGGGGGAGTCCAGAACCAGGGGCCACTGTTTAAGAATAAGGGGTAAGCCAATTAGAACGGAGACGATGAAACACTTTTTCACACAGAGAGTTGTGAGTCTGTGGAATTCTCTGACTCAGAGGGCCGTGGAGGCCGGTTCTCTGGATACTTTTAAGAGAAAGCTAGATAGGGTTAAAGATAGCGGAGTCAGGGGATATGGGGAGAAGGCAGGAACGGGGTACTGATTGTGAATGATCAGCCATGATCACATTGAATGGCGGTGCTGGCTCGAAGGGCCGAATGGCCTACTCCTGTACCTATTGTCTATTGGAACCCAGGTCTCTGACACTGTGAGGCAGCAACTCTAGCTCCGAGTCACTGTGCCACCCAGCAAGTGAATGAATGGTTAACATGGCAATCTGCCGTTATCAATGTCATTTGAGGGAGTAATGTTGGCCCTGCTAACCTCAGCAACCTCCTGCTTATCCTGCATGGGATCGGTTACCTGAACACTACGTGAGGCCTGAACTGTTAGTGTCTCCTTTGAAAGACTGCACTGCTGACAATCCAACAAAGCCTCGCTGCTACACTTAGACTTGAAAAACACACCAGCAATCAGATCAAATAGCATTGCTACTTTAAAGCTCTTTGTAAATCATTGGCACCACTATATATAAACCAGATGTGCTGAATCCTTAGAATGCTGTGATACCCTGCAGCCCTTCACACTGAAACTTCACTTGGTGGACTATCAGATTGCCATCCAAAAAGGTCTTTGGTGTGAAATTACCAATAGATTGCCTCTCTTTTATATAACTGACTATAACTTTGAACATCTTCTCCCCCATTGTTCACCATTCCCCACCCACCCACCCTCCTCCTCCAAATCATTTGGATAGTTCAGATTAGATTAGTTTCGAGAAACAGCACGGAAACAGGCCCTTCGGCCCACCGAGTCGGCCCCGACCAGCGACCGCCCCGCACGCTAACACTACCCCACACCCACCTGGGATTATTTACAATTATACCAAAACCGATTAGCCTATAAACCTGCACGCCTTTGGACTGTGGGAGGAAACCGGAGCTCCCAGGGAAACCCACGAAGGTCACGGGGAGAACGTACAAACTCGTACAGACAGCACCCGTAGTCAGGATCAAATCCGCGACTCTACCGCTGCACCACCATGCCGCCCACAATCAGAAATTCAGAAAAGCAGGACTTTTATATATACTGTATATATACACACAGTGAACTTATTTTCTCCTTTATTTTATTATTTACAGTGCACTATGTTTACATATTGTGTCGTGCTGCTGCAAGGAAGAATGTCATTGTTCTATCTGGGACACGTGACTAAAACATTCTTGACTCTTGAATAGTGAAAGGCTTGGATAGAGTGGATGTGGAGAGGATGTTTCCACTAGTGGGAGAGTCGAGGACTAGAGGGCACAGCCTCAGAATTAAAGGACGTTCCTTTAGGAAGGAGATGAGGAGAGATTTCTTCAGTCAGAGGGCGGTGAATCTGTGGAATTCTTTGCCACAGAAGGCGGTGGAGGCCAGCCAAGTCAGTGGATATATTTAAGGCAGAGATAGATGGATTCTTGATTAGTGCGGGTGTCAGGGGTTATGGGGCGAAGGCAGGAGAATGGGGTTAGGAGGGAGAGATAGATCAGCCACGATTGAATGGCAGAGTAGACTCGATGGGCCGAATAGAACATAAAACTTAGAAAATAGGTGCAGGAGGAGGCCATTCGGCCCTTCGTGCCAGCACCGCCATTCTCTGTGATCATGGCTGATCGTCCCCAATCAATAACCCGTGCCTGCCTTCTCCCCATATTCCCAGATTCCACTAGCCCCTAGAGCTCTATCTAAGTCTCTCTTAATACATAGAGTGGCCTAATTCTGCTTATATTACATAAACAGTAGGCATATTAAAGCAATAACCCAACAAATAAATATGCAATTATCAATAATATGACAAATTATCAGTCATACTGGGTAATTGGGTCATAATAGTTCATAAACAAAGTTCATGGTAGTTCTTTGCTGAGGTAAGATTGTGATTAGGTTTGCACACTGTGTTTCCGGAGCCAGATTTGTTATTGGGAGAAGCTGTTCCTGAACCTGGAGGTAACAGTTTTCAGGCTCCTGTACTTTCCTCCCGATGGCAGCAGCGAGATGAGAGCGTGGCCAGGGTGGTGTGGGTATCTGATGATGCTGGCTGCCTCTTTGAGGCAGCGACTCCTGTAGATCCGGGACTCTTGTAGACTCCTGTAGGCGGGACTGTCATATGCTGAGAGAATGGAGCGGCTGGGCTTGGACACTCTGGAGTTTAGAAGGATGAGAGGGGCTCTTACTGAAACATATAAGATTATAAAGGGTTTGGACACGCTAGAGGCAGGAAACATGTTCCCGATGTTGGGGGAGTCCAGAACCAGGGGCCACAGTTTAAGAATAAGGGGTAAGCCATTTAGAACGGAGACGAGGAAACACATTTTCACACAGAGAGTTGTGAGTCTGTGGAATTCTCTGCCTCAGAGGGCGGTGGAGGCAGGTTCTCTGGATGCTTTCAAGAGAGAGCTAGATAGGGCTCTTAAAGATAACGGAGTCAGGGGATATGGGGAGAAGGCAGGAACGGGGTACTGATTGGGGATGATCAGCCGTGATCATATTGAATGGCGGTGCTGGCTTGCAGGGCCGAATCGCCTACTCCTGCACCTATTGTCTATTGTCTATTGTTCATTGATCCCTTCGATGGTGGGGGGGTCAGTACTGTGATGGACCTTCGATGGTGCAGTACTGTGATGGACCAGGCAGTGCCGCCCCCCCCCCCCCCCTACTTTCTGCAGCCTCCTTCATTTTTGGGCATTTGAATTGGCAAACCAGGTGGTGATGCGACCAGTCAGTTTGATCTCCGCCATGCACTGCAAGATGTTGGATAGAGTATTCAACAAAGTGCTGAAACCATTGGGGAAGTTGTAACGTTTATGTTTCCTTGCCTTTGCATGGATCTGTTGGACCCAGGATAGATCCTCAGGGGTGTGTACGCCTAGATACTTGTTGACTCTCTCCACCACTGTCTTGTCGATGAAATCAGCTTCAGAGGTTTTCCCTTCCTGAAGTCAACAATCAGCAACTTGGTCTTGGTAACGTTGAGAGCAAGATTGGTATACTGGCACCATTCTGATTCCTGGGATGTCAGGACTTTCATATGAGGAAAGATTGGATAGACTCGGCTTGTACTCGCTGGAATTTAGAAGATTGAGGGGGGATCTTATAGAAACTTCCAAAATTCTTAAGGGGTTGGACAAGCTAGATGCTGGAAGATTGTTCCCGATGTTGGGGGAGTCCAGAACAAGGGGTCACAGTCTAAGGATAAGGGGGAATTCCTTTAGGACCGAAATGAGGAAAACATTCTTTACACAGAGAGTGGTGGGTCTCTGAATTCTCTGCCACAGAAGGTAGTTGAGGCCAGTTCATTGGCTATATTTAAGAGGGAGTTAGATGTGGCCCTTGTGGCTAAAGGGATCAGAGGGTATGGAGAGAAGGCAGGTACAGGATACTGAGTTGGATGATCAGCCATGATCACATTGAATGGCGGTGCAGGCTCGAAGGGCCGAATGGCCTACTCCTGCACCTATTTTCTATGTTTCTATGTCTATGTTTCTATTCACGCTGATGTGGATTGTCACCTTGTCGTGGTGGAGAAGCTTGTGTGGACCTGACATCCTGAGAGCGATGCTGTCTAGAGCTATGCTCCTGGTAGGGCCATCCATGGCGGTAAGGTCGAGGGGGAGGTCTCTGACAAAGAGCGATCCAACCTAGACCTCAACGGTGGAACAGGCGGAGGACGATGGCTGACCTTAATGGAGCATCACAACGGCTGGGAGGGCGGATGAAGGCAGCGGCAGAAAAGGGTCTCCGGTCGTCTTGGACTCCATGCCACTGGATCCTGACACAGATCTGTCAAGGACCGTGTGGGGTGGCTGTCTGTGCACCAGTCTCCCCACGTTAAACAAAGTCACGCACAGGCGTCCTCCACGAGAGGACAGTCATACTCGTTTCGAGTGACCGCCGATATATTCACGCAAATACCCATCTCCCTTTTGTCCTCTGATGCATCGATACCCGCACTCTGAGAAAATGTTTCAACACACCCAGCCAGCCCACAGTCATTTCTGAAAATGCCCACTAACTTCTCCCAAATTAGGCACAAATTGTCAAAAGGAAAAGCAGCGAACTAGTACAACATCCATAATGGTGCCAGCGCGGAGCGTCCGGCTGCCCTTTATGTTGGTGCAGGGAGAACTCACACTGGGACATGTCAGCCACTGCAACATAAATGATGCAGGGAAATGCAGAAACAAACAACTGCAGATGCCGGTTAATACAAAAGGACACAGAGTGCTGGAGTAACTCAGCGGGTCAGGCAGCATCTGTGGAGAACATGGACAGGTGACGTTTCACAGAGTGCTGGAGTAACTCAGCGGGTCAGGCAGCATCTGTGGAGAACATGGATAGGTGACGTTTCACAGAGTGC
Organism: Raja brachyura; assembly: GCA_963514005.1. Next base: position 76,251,227 of record OY740790.1, read on the forward strand.
TGGAGTAACTCAGTGGGTCAGGCAGCATCTGTGGAGAACGGGGATAGGTGACGTTTGGGAACACAACCCTAAACATCACCTATCCATGTTCTCCACAGATGCTGTCTGACCCGCTGAGTTACTCCAGCACTCTGTGCTTTACTCAAGATCCCTGCATCTGCAGTTCCTTGTGTCTCCACTAAATGTTTTGTTACTTAAAGGGGAATACGAGTGAAAGTGATTGTGCTTTAATCCTCTCGACAGCAAGGAAGAAACGTACTGTTCTCTTGTCTCATCCGATTGTTCGAGTTCATGGAAGGTTTCACATTTGTGAGCATGTTAAATGAATTATGCAGAAATGTAATCGAGCCGGCAAACCTTGTCCCCAACAGGGATACTCTATCCATGTCATTTTTCACATTGCTCTGGCATGTTGAGTCTGTAGCTGCAACTTAACAGGAACATTATGGATCAGGTTAATCGTCATATTTCCCACAACAGAGAAGGAGGCATATTGAGTCTACGCTGGCTCTCACAACATTCACATTCCCAAACTTTTTTCACTGCATGCTACTTAGGTTAGTTTTGTTTTTATATACAGTATGGAAACAGGCCCTTCAGCCCACTGAGTCCGTGCTGACCAGCGATTACCATTCATTAGTTCTATTAGGGTTAAGAGGGGGAAGATAGATCAGCTATGTATGAATGACAGAGTAGACGATGGGCTGAATAGACAATAGACAATAGGTGCAGGAGTAGGCCATTGGGCCCTTCGAGCCAGCACCGCCATTCACTGTGATCATGGCTGATCATCCCCAATCAGTACCCTGTTCCTGCCTTCTCCCCATATCCCCTGACTCCGCTATCCTTAAGAGCCCTATCTAGCACTCTCTTGAAAGTATCCAGAGAACCGGCCTCCACCGCCCTCTGAGGCAGAGAATTCCACACACTCACAACTCTCTGTGTGAAAAAGTGTTTCCTCGTCTCCGTTCTAATTGGCTTACCCCTTATTCTTAAACAGTGGCCCCTGGTTCTGGACTCCCCCAGCATCGTGAACATGTTTCCTGCCTTTAGCGTGTCCAAACCTTAACAATCTTATATGTTTCAATAAGATCCCCTCTCATCCATCTAAATTCCAGCTCCATTCTCTCAGCAGATGACAGTCCCGCCATCCCGGCCTCATTCTGCTCCTAACACTTATGAACTATCCTACATACTCTAAGGAGAATTTACAGAAGTTAATTCATCTACAAACCTGCATGTCTTTGAAATGTGGGAGGAAGCCGGAGCACCCGGAGAAAACCCACGTCGGCCATCGATAACCCATTCACACTAATCCTATGCTATACCATTTTATCATCCACTCTTGACAAATTAGGGGCAATACACAGAGGCCATTTGACCTGCAATGAATGTGGCTGATATTGTGCCTCGAGAATACTCCTGTACATGCTGTTGATCACCCTGCCTTAGGAAGGATGTCGTTAAAGTGGAAAAGTTGTAAAAAAGATGAATAGGTCCAGGGTTTGAGCTGTAAGGAATAGCGGGCCAGGCTGGAACTATTCTCCCTGGAGCATGGGCAGGCTGAGAGAAATACAGAGGTTTATAAAATCAGGGAATTACAGGCCGGTGAGTCTCAGGTCAAGTCAAGAGAGTTTATTGTCATGTGTCCCAGATAGGACAATTAAATTCTTGCTTTGCTTCAGCACAACAGAATATTATAGGCATGAATACAGAACAGATCAGTGTGTCCATATACAGTGGAATATATATATACACACACATAAATACACAGATAAAGTGCAATAGGCTGTTATAATTCAGAGTTTGTTTGAGGTTGTGTTTAATAGTCTGATAGCTGTGGGGAAGAGGCTGTTCCTGAACCTGGACGTTGCAGATTTCAGGCTCCTGTACCTTCAGGGTCATCAGGGTAAACAGCAGTGGACTCAGGACACAGTCCTGAGGGGAGCCGGTGCTCAGAGAGATGATGTTAGAGGTGTTATTTCCAACCCTCACTGACTGGGGTCTGTCAGTGAGGAAGTCCAGTAGCCAGTTACACATGGGGGTGCTGAGACCCAATGGAACCAGTTTGCTTATCAGGTGCTGAGGGATAATTGTGTTGAATGCTGAACTAAAAACAGCATTCGCACATATTGTTCTTCTCCTCTAAATCTTCCAGGCTCAGATGGAGTACGGAGGATATAGCGTCCTCTGTGGAGCGGTTTGGCCTGTGTATACCGCACATACCAGTTTGGTATGACTGGTATGTGCGGTATATACAAGGAGATGTGCGGGGCATTTAATCTTTTACACAGAGGGTGGTGGGTGCCTGGAACGCGCTGCCAGGGGTGGTGGTGGAGGCAGATACGATGGTGGTGTTTAGGAGACTCTAGGATAGGCACGTGGATATGCAGGGAATGAGGTGAAGTGGATCACGTGCGAGAGGATAAGCCGTGGTCTTGGCATCGTGTTTGGTGCAGACATTATGAGCCTAAGGGCCTGTTCTTGTACTTTAGTTTAGTCGAGTTTACCGCACAAAAACAGGCCCTTCGGCCCACCGAGTCTGCACCGACCAGCGATCCCCGCACACTAACACTATCCTACACACAATTTTACATTTACACATCAGAGCCAATTAACCTACAAACCCGCACGGCGTTGGAGTGTGGGAAGAAACTGGAGCACCCGGAGAAAACCCACGCAGGGAGAACGTGCAAAGCTCCGTACAGACAGCACCCGTAGTCGGGATTGAACCTGGGTCTCTGGCGCTGTGAGGCAGCAGCTCTACCCGCTGCGCCACCGTGCCAATCTATGATCTGAGAATTCTGGTGACCAGGATGACGACTGGTGCCAATGACAAGGTGCTGCTGAGCTGAGAGTGCTGTGAAGATATCTGGTGCATTGCTGCAGGTGTGGATCACTTGAGCCATCTTACAGTTTCAGACTGAACTCACACTCTGCTGCAAACACTGCACCATTGTTCCAGCATTTTTAATATTAATAACCAAATCAAGCTGCAAGCTGATGTGGATTATACCAAACCCATATGATCATACAGCACAGCGCCAGGGACATACTGCTAGATGAGGTGGCTGGATAGTATGTTAGAGAAGATTTATGTGGATTAACGTTGCAGGACAGTTGAGTCTCTGTGGATCAGGCTCAGAGTTTTGCTCATCTGTAAATGATTTGATTTTCTTTTGCTATTTTGAAAAATTACATCCTGGAAAAAGCACAAATGCCTTCTGTAAGAATGAAATAATTGTCAACAGCTGCAAGATAGATCAAGCAAAATAGTTGAGGTTTCTTCGAATATCAATTGTAGGTGATAAAACCAACTGGTTGCAGTGGTGGAGTAACGATTAATTTAACTCTTCAACTTTCTTATTGGGCTGATAATATGCTGATATTTATCACAGCTCAATGCAATGAAATCTAGTTCATCTATTGCAAACAATTAGACAATAGACAATAGGTGCAGGAGTAGGCCATTCGGCCCTTCGAGCCAGCACCGCCATTCAATGTGATCATGGCTGATCATCCCCAATCAGTACCCTGTTCCTGCCTTCTCCCCTTATCCCCTGACTCCGCTATCTTTAAGAGTCCTATGGGGTGGAAGATTGCAACCTTGACGTGGTCCGCCTTGTTTCAACTAATGCAATCAACTCGACGTGCACAAACAGAAGATCAAATAGAACAAGTTGTCCAACAACGTTAGGCTGTGTACGCCACACAAAAGAAGAAGAAACAGAGCCCTATCTAGCTCTCTCTTGAAAGTATCCAGAGAACCTGCCTCCACCGCCCTCTGAGGAAGAGACTCACAACTCTCTGTGAGAAAAAGTGTTTTCTCGTCTCCATTCTAAATGGCTTACCCCTTATTTTTAAACTTCTTCCTCGTGTCTGGCTATCTTCTATATCACATCTTTCCGGTCGGTCAGTGGCGGTTGACGGTCGGTGGTTGCAGAATTGGCTACTTCAGTCAGTCACTGTGGTACAGTTCCTGTCGTCAGCATTGCCGAGGATGTGCCACGTGGAGGCTTCAGCTTGCATCCCATTCGTAAAATGTGGCCCCTGGTTCTGGACTCCCCCAACATTGGGAACATGTGTCCTGCCTCCAGCATGTCCAAACCCTTAACAATCTTATATGTTTCAATAAGATCCCCCCTCATCCTTCTAAACTCCAGAGTGTACAAGCCCAGCCGCTTCTCATAATTAGTGAGGAAAGTTAATTTTCCTGCATATCACTGATCACATCTGGCTGTGAACAACAACTTGTTTTAGCAATGTTTTTTTAAGAGCACAAAAACACAGGAGCAGGCCACTTGGCCCCTCCAGCCTGCCCCACCGTTCACCGTGGCCACGGCTGATATGTCCGAGGCCTCATCTCTTATTTAGTTTAGCTTAGTTTAGTTCAGAGATTCAGCGCGTAAACAGGCCCCTTCGGCCCACCGAGTCCGCACCGGCCAGCGATCCCTGCACACTAACTCTATCCCACACTTGGGACAATTTTTACATTTATACCAAGCCAATTAACCTGCAAAGCTGTACGTCATTGGAGTGTGGGAGGAAACCGAAGGTCTCGGAGAAAACCCACGCAGGTCACGGGGAGAGCGTACAGACAGCGCCCGTAGTCGGGATTGAACTCGGGTCTCTGGCGCTGTAAGGCGGCAACTCTGCCCGCTGCGCCACCGTGCCACTCTCCTCTGTGCCAGTTCCCCATCACCCCAACCTTTTAAATACCTCCCGCCCTCCTCTGAGTGGTAGAATGGTCGTCACAATATGTACAGCGAGGTACAATGAAAATCTTGCACGGTGGCACGGCGGTAGAGTTGCTGCCTCACAGCGCCAGAGATCCGGGTTTAATCGCAGGGCGCTGTCTGTACGCAGTCTGTACCTTCTCCCCGTGACCTCGTGGGTTTTCCCCGGGTGCTCCGGTTTCCTCCAACACTTCAGAGGCGTCCAGGTTTGTAGGTTAATTGGTTTCGGTTAAAAAAATCTAAATTATCCCTAGTGTGCGTAGGATAGTGCTAGTGTGCGGGGATCGCTGGTCAGCATGGACTAGGTGGGCCAAAGGGCCTGATTACGCGCTGTATCTGCAAAGTCTAAGGTCTGAAGAATAAGGAAACAATCTGTAGTAGTGCCAGAAGTGGTTTGTAGTGTTCCACTGGTGGGATAGGGTTAGGATTCTACAAGCCTATCCAACAACATGAGACGTTCGGTGAGGAGAATTAAAATGGCATCAGTGTAAAGACGTAAAGATGACTTGTGTAAAGGTGGTCGCTGCAGACTTAAGGCAGAGATAGAGATTAGTGCGGGTGTCAGGGCTTTCGGGGAGAAGGCAGGAGAATGGGGTTAGGAGGGGGAGATAGATCAGCCGCGATTGAATGGCGGAGTAGACCTGATGGGCCGAATGGCCTAATTCTGTTCCTATCCCTTACTAATTTAATGTTTAAGAAAGAACTGCAGATGCTGGAAGAATCGGTGACGTTTCGGGTCAAGACCTTTCTTCAGACTGATGTGGGGATGGGGGGGGGGGGGGCGTCTGAAGAAGGGTCTCGACCCGAAACGTCACCCATTCCTTCGCACCATAGATGCCTGACCCGCTGAGTTTCTCCAGCTTTTTGTGAATTCTCTGCCTCAGAGAGCGGTGGAGGCCGGTTCTCTGGATACTTTCAAGGGAGAGCTAGATAGGGATCTTAAAGATAGCGGAGTCAGGAACGGGGTACTGATTGCGGATGATCACATTGAATGGCGGTGCTGGCTCGAAGGGCCGAATGGCCTACTCCTGCACCTATTGTCTATTGTTTATTTGTCCACCTTGTGAATTGATGAACTCGACGGGCAGAAGGGCCTGTTTCCATGCTGTAATTCTCTCCATGGTAATCTTGTCCACAGATTAACATTCTTAATTTGTGGACAAGAAGCTTGACTTTTATCCCATTTTAAAATATGCTGAAGCAATAATATTTGTAAGCGAGCCCCTGCCGGCAGTCCGTGGTGATAAATCACCCGGGGAGACTGCCAGTCCTACACCGAACATTCCAACTATGCGGGGAATGAAAGGACTGTTGTTGCTAAACCACTGTCGGACACAGTAAAAAGGATCAGTTGCAGATTATTAACAGCTATGTACACTCCAGCAAACCACGCTCTGGCACAGTTCACACTGACTGCCACCAGAGGACTATTCTTGCTATTGAGGGAGTGCAGCGTAGGTTCACCAGGTTAATTCCCGGCATGGCAGGACTGTCACATGCTGAGAGAATGGAGCGGCTGGGCTTGTGCACTCTGGAGTTTAGAAGGATGAGAGGGGATCTTATTGAAACATATAAGATTATTCAGGGTTTGGACACGCAAGAGGCACGAAACATGTTCCCGATGTTGGGGGAGTCCAGAACCAGGGGCCGCAGTTTAAGAATAAGGGGTAAGCCATTTAGAACGGAGACAAGGAAACACTTTTTCACACAGAGAGTGGTGAGTCTGTGGAATTCTCTGCCTCAGAGGGCGGTGGAGGCCGGTTCCCTGGATACTTTTAAGAGAGAGCTATCTTAAAGATAGCGGAGTCAGGGGATATGGGGAGAAGACAGGAACAGGGTACTGATTGGGGATGATCAGCCATGATCACGTTGAATGGTGGTGCTGGCTCGAAGGGCCGAAGGACCTACTCCTGCACCTATTGTGTATTGTCTATTCCGCTGAACTTATTTGCAGCTAACACAAAGCAGAAAGTCCGCTCAGGAAGGGCAGCGTTCTCTCCCGAATAATGGACGAATTATTTATGTAGTGTTTTCCTTCGGGGTGAGCCGAGGGTACGGAATACAAAAGCTGGGACATCATGATGCAGCTGTATAAGTGGTTGGTGAGACCACACCTGGAAATACTACAGTGTGTGCAGTTGTGGCCGCTCGGCTTCAGGAAGGATGATGTTGCATTGGAAAGGGTGCAGAAGGGATTGACCAGGATGTTACCTGGGCTTGTGGGCTTGAGGTATAGGGAGTGGCTGGGACGTTATTCTCTGGAGCATAAGAGGCTGAGAGGTGACCTTATTGAAGTGTACAAGATCGCAAGGGGCATGGATAAAGTACACGCTCACAATCTGTATGCCGGGATAGAGGATTCTAAAACTAGAGGGTATAAGGTGAGACAGAAAAGCTTTAAGAGGGACCTTGGGGACACTTCTTGCACTCAGAGGGCAGTCTGTATCTGAAATGAGCTGCCAGAGGAAGCAGATACAATTACAACTTTCAAAAAGACTTTTGGGCAGGTTAGGAAAGGTTAGAGGGATAAGGGCCAAACACAGGCTAATGGGACTGGCCCAATATACTAACTTGGTTGGTATGAAGAGGGTGGGATGAAGGGCGTGTTTCTGTGCTGTACGACTCTGGGACTCTCCGACCCAGTGAAGTGTTTGAGAAGTAAAGTCACTGTTGTAATGTGGAAGTTATTCATTGCAACAAAGCCAGAAATACTGGAAGAACTCAGCCAGGCAAGCAGCTTCTGTGGAAAGTGGAACCCGTAATGTTTCTTAGATCTTGGGAGGGAAAGACACTGTAGATCGGCCATGATTGAATGGCGGAGTAGACGATGGGCTGAATGGCCTAATTCTGCTCCTATCACTTATGAGACCCATCTGAGGATGGGTCCCTGAACCTAAATATTAACTGGTTTCATTTTCCACACATGCTGCCTGACTCGCTGAGACCTTCCTGTATATATTATTTTTGTTTTATTTGTTTGGTCACAACCAGATGATGTGGTCATTATCACAACGACATTACTTGAGGACTTCTGAGGGATTGCTTTAGACTAGGAACCAAGTTCATCCCACCAGGCAGCTCCTGCACCAAATCCCTATCGGCCACAGCTCCTCAAGTTTTAAATATGATAAGGATGTTATACCTAGAGTCATAGAGTGATACAGTGTGGCAACTTTGGCCCAACTTGCCCACACCGACCAACATGTCCCATCTACACTAGTCCCACCTGCCCATGTTCACCCATACCTGCCCATGTTCACCAAAACCTGTTCTATCAATGTACCTGTCCATACTATCCATCTATATATTACTAAAACTCTCATCTTGTTTCTGTCTATCTATCTGTTTATCTGTCTGTCTATCTGTCTGTCTGTCTATCTATCTATCTGTCTGTCTGTCTATCTATCTCTCTGTCTGTCTGTCTGTCTGTCTGTCTGTCTGTCTGTCTGTCTGTCTGTCTGTCTGTCTGTCTGTCTGTCTGTCTGTCTGTCTGTCTGTCTGTCCATCTGTCTGTCTATCTGTCTGTCTGTGTCTATCTATCTGTCTATCTATCTGTCTGTCTATCCGTCTATCTGTTTATCTGTCTGTCTATCTGTGTATCTGTCTATCTATCTATCTATCTATCTATTTGTATGTGCTCCCAGAACTATGCCAAAACATGATGGCACTAAAATGTTTGCACCACCTTAATCACATTTGCCCTGTGCTTGTTTTGTGTCAAGTTACGTTCAGATTGATGTTATATTTCGCAAGTTATTGACATTTTTAGATTTACAAAACCCCAATTTGAGAAAAATGTCTTCCCTGTGCTTACAGCTATGATGTCACAATGGGATTGTAACCCTGCTCGCAGCATTGCTGCTAACCCAGTACACCGCGTCCTGCTAGCTCCAGCAGGTGCAAATGCATTTTTTTTAAAGTCAACGTTCACTGAATTTTTTGTTTAAGTTTAAAATGAGGGAGGGTGAATAAGTGAAATGAGCAGGGCTTGCGCAATTGGGGGCCCTGAGTGAGTGGTTGAATATGGCGTTGGGGGAACGGGTTGCGTTGGGAAAACGGGTGAGTGGTGGAATATTACCTTTGGGAACGGGTTACGTTGGGGGACCAGGCCTCCCGTGTGACAGGGACCCAACGGCTCCCAGTTGGTCTAGTGTATTACTAAAAGTCTCATCTTGTTTGGATCTGTGCATGCGTGTGATTGAGCTCCTGGAACTACACCAAAACAGTACACAATAGCGCAAAAAATGTACCTTACTCACCTTTGTCCCGTCGTCATTCCTATAAAGTTTTGATCAGATTGATGTTATATTTCACATTATTCATAATTTTTAACTTTAAAAATTCAAGTTTGAGAAGAATTTAACAGCTAAATCCAGGTTCCTATTAACAGGTTCCTATTAAATCTTCTGACCCACACTTTAAACCTGTGTCCTCTGATCCTTGATTCCCCTACTCTGGGCAAGAGGCTCTGTGCATCTACCCGATCTATTCCTCTCATGATTGTATACACTTCTTCTACCCTTTTGGACAGACAGTTCCAGAGCACTGCAAGAATGATGGAGTCATATAGTGCAGAAGCTGGCCCTTCGGCCCACCATGTTGTGCTAACATTTTTGCCCTCTTACACTAGGGCGGCACAGTGACGCATAGGAATTGTGAACTTATGATGGGGTCAAGGGGAGGGGGGGGAGGGGTAGAGGGGAGTGTGTGTAGACGTAATGAAACAATGAGTTGATGGCCTTCTATCAAGAGAGAAGCCTGATATTGGTGGTGGGGAAGATGCTGGAGTCAATCATAAAATACAAAGTAGCGGCACATTTGGATAGCAGTAACAGGATGGGTCCGAGTCAGCATGGATTTACGAAGGGGAAATCATGTTTGACTAATCAAGAAGGCTCACCAGCGTCTCTTCTTCCTGAGGAGACTAAAGAAGGTCCATGTGTCTCCTCAGATTCTGGTGAACTTCTACCGCTACATCATCGAGAGCATCCTTAAGGGCCCGTCCCACTTACGTGTCCTTGGCACGCAAATTACGCACTCGTGGTCGTGTTGAGGCGCACGGCCACCGTATGGCCGCACGGGGCCGGTCCCACTGAGAAGCGCGGAGGGGTATGGAGTTGTGCGCGACATCGCGCGGGGCTCCGAACTTTTTGTAGCGAACAAAATCTTCGCCCGCCAACGGCCTGTCGCGGAACTGACGGCCAAAGTGGGACAGGCGCAAGACCCTGGAGCGACGCAACGTCTCACCTCCAACAGCTGCAGAAGCAGGCAAACGATCGCCAAGCTCGGCCTGGGGCTCACGGCCGTTGCGGTCCAGATCCGCCCCCACTCCTACTCCCAGAGCGGGGCCAAGAAAATTGAAGAAAATCCTGGAGTAACTCAGCAGGACTGGCAGCATCTCTGGAGAGAAGGAATGGGTCTCGACCCGAAACGTCACCCTTTCCTTCTCTCCAGAGATGCCGCCGGTCCGTCCCGCTGAGTTACTCCGCCATTTTGTGTCCATCTTCAAATGACGTCACGCACTCCAGATGGCTGTGCGGTCGAATGAAGTCGCGGGACCGTCGCGGCATGAGGTTGCGTAATTAGCGTGCCAAAGACACGTAAGTGGGACAGGCCTTCACCAACTGTATCACAGTATGGTGTGGCAACTGCTCTGTCGCCGACCGGAAAGCACTGCAGAGGGCGGTGAAAACTGCCCAACGCATTACCGGTTCCTCACTCCCCTCCATTGAGTCTGTTCAGAGCAAGCGATGTCTGCGAAGGGCGCGCAGCATCGTCAAGGACTGCTCTCACCCCAGCCACAGACTGTTTACGCTCCTCCCATCCGGGAGGCGCTACTGGTCTCTCCGTTGCCGGACCAGCAGGTTCAGGAACAGCCTCTTCCCTGCGGCTGTTACACTACTTACCTCTGCACCTTGGTGATTGCCAGTCACCCCCCCCCCCCCCCCCCCCCCCCCCCCGGACACTCCTTCCCCCAGTGACTGATCTCCCCCCTCCCCGTATTTTGCACTACTGCTACTGTATATACGTATATATATTTCACTGTTCCATTATTCTGTGTTTGCACGTCCGGGTGAGATGCTAACGGCATTTCGTTGTCTCTGTACTTGTACACTGCACAATGACAATAACGTTTGAATCTGAATCTGAATCTGAATCTGGTGGAATTCTTTGAGGATGTAACTAGGAAAATTGTCAAGGGAGAGCCAGTGGATGTAGTGTACTTGGACTTTCAGAAAGCATTTGATAAGGTTAGTGGGCAAAATCAGGGCACATGGTATTGGGGGTAGAGTGCTGACATGGATAGAGAAGTGTTTGGCAGACAGGGAACAAAGAAGGCAGGAACGGGGTACTGATTGGGGATGATCAGCCATGATCATATTGAATGGTGGTGCTGGCTCGAAGGGCCGAATGGCCTACTCCTGCACCTATTGTCTAGTGTATAGAGCGATGTTGGGTGTTTAGATTGCACTCAACGGGTGATCAGCAGCGGTATTGAGGCAGCACAGTAGGACAAGGCCTGCTGTGAAGACACATTAAACCTGTACCACTGAGCAGGAACGCAAGATTGGCTGGGATGTGAAGAAAGACCAGGACGCCAATCTGCTAGCGATCTTCAAGCAAAGAGTTATTGAGCAAAGGCAATAAACCACATCAATCATTTTAGCTCACGGAGTGAGATTCCAAACTCCTCCCAGCGGGGGCACCTTCACATTTACACGCATTCTTTGTAGCTACTTAAAAGTTCAACAGCAGAGACCTTTGCCTTCACCTCGAAAGCATGCCTGAGAGCTTGTTTATCCAAGAAAACTGAGCCCTCAAGGAAAGGTGACATGGCTAAGACAAATAGCAACCCTTCAGAAATCTACTCATCACCATCTCCTGCAGATCAGTATTTCTGCCTTGCTGCGAAAATGAATGACCCCTTGGGCATTTAGACGGGGGAGGGGGGGGGGGGTCTGTATGGGGTTATGAGCAAGAGGCACACACAGCCCCTGCCATCGCAAACTCTCCATTACAAACTGGCCACATCACAGAGAAACACCTTCAAAGTTCAATGGGTCTTTATATTTCAAGAGAGAGTTAGATTTAGCTCTTGGGGCTAACGGAATCAAGGGATATGCGGGAAAAGCAGGCACGGGCACTGATTGTGGGTGATCAGTCATATTGAATGCGGTGCTGGCTCGAAGGGCCGAATGGCCTAATCCTGCACCTAATTTTCAATGTTTCTATGTTTCTATTGTCACATGTACCCAGGGACGGTGGAATTATTATTTTTCATATAATTCGGTAAAGTTTTAGTACCCATGTACTAGGGTGTAAGAATAGTCGATTCTTTACCGTTAGATTTTAATTTCTTAGACGCCTAAGATTCGACCTGTGCATAAAGATTTTCCTGAACTTCTCCAGATGCACGACAGAAAGTATTCTGACGGGATGTAACTCAGCCTGGTGTGGCAACTACTCTGTTCTTGACCAGAGAGTGATGACCAGCACCGCCATTCTCTTTGATCATGGCTGATCATCCCAATCAGTACCCCGTTCCTGCCTTCTCCCCATATCCCCTGACTCCGCTATCTTTAAGCGCTCTGTCTAACTCTCTCTTCAAAGATTCAAGGAATATGGGGAGAAGTCAGGAATGGGGGACTGATTGTGGATGATCACGTTGAATGGTGGTGCTGGCTTGAAGGGCCGAATGGCCTACTCCTGCACCTATTGTCTATTGTACATTGTCTATTGACCACAGCCCAGCCCATCACAGGCTCGTCACTTAGTTCCATCAGGTGATGGAGTCAGAGTCATACAGGCGGAAACAGGCCCTTCTGCCCAACTTGCCCATGATACCCCATCGACATTGTTCCCAGCTGCCTGCATTTGACCCAATGTAATGTCGGGCAGGTTCCTGCTGCAGTGGCCCAGGTAATGTAAAGCAGCTAATATGTAATCAGTTCACAGGGCGGACAGTGCCAGAGACCCGGGCTCCACCCCGACCAAGGGTGCTGTCTGTAAGGAGTTTGCACGTTCTCCCCGTGACCTGCGTGGGTTTTCTCCGAGATCTTTGGTTTCCTCCCACACTCCAAAGACGTGCAGGTTTGTAAGTTAATCAGCTTGGTATGAATGTAAAATTGTCCCTAGTGTGTGTAGGGTAGTGTTACTGTGTGGGGGTCGCTGGTCAGCACGGACTCGGTGGGTCGAAGGGCCTGTTTCCACTCTGTACCTCTAAACTAAACTGATAAAAAGCTCTATGAATGTTTTTGAAAGCCTGAGGCGCTTCACCACCTACACTTCACATTGCTAATATCCTGATACACAGTGGAACATTCCTGAGGTCCCTATTGTCTGTCAATTCGAGACACCGAATATGTTTGATGTGGACTCAGATGTTGTAAGAGAGAACTGCTATCTATCTCTTTGGCCATCGAACTCTCCTTGATCCACAGTCAGAGAGCGTACTGAACTACTATCTATCTCTTTGATGACCATCCGTGATCGGACTTTGCTGGCTATCTGGTTCTTGATTCCCCAACTCTGGGCCAAAGACTCTGCGTATTTACCCTATCTTTTCCCTCGTGATTTTCTAGCCCTCTATAAGATGATCCTCCTGCCCTGCGGACAATAAAGTCCGAGTCTGCCCAACCTCTCATCATAGTTCAGGCCTTTGGCCTTCACCTTTGCTCTCTCTTGCAGTGCTGAACTACTATCTACCTCTTTGATGAGCCTCAGACTATCCTTGATCGGACTTTGTTGGCTTTATAGATAACAGACAATAGGTACAGGAGTAGGCCATTCGGCCCTTCGAGCCAGCACCGCCATTCAATGTGATCATGGCTGATCATCCACAATCAGTACCCCGTTCCTGCCTTCTCCCCATATCCCCTGACTGCTATCTTTAAGAGCCCTATCTAGTTCTCTCTTGAAAGCATCCAGACAACCGGCCTCCACCGCCCTCTGAGGCAGAGAATTCCACAGACTCACCACTCTCTGTGAGAAAAAGTGCTTCCTCGTCTCCGTTCTAAATGGCTTACCCCTTATTCTTAAATAGACGCTTAATTGTCTTGCCCCTAAGCCCGTGAGAGGCAAACTTTGACGATGAATTGACTTTCCCTCTTTCAGACAGAGATACTTCTGATGTTATTCAGGGACACCGCACTTGCCCAGCCCCTTGCAAGATGTAACAGCGGGAACAACAAGCAGCTGGAATCAGTTCAGAGGTTGATACAAGCGGGCTCAGATTCTATTGTCTTCAGGAAGATGAGACAATAAAACATTGCCTCAGGCCCGTTGGGGGAAAACACATTCCATTTCACTCAACTATTCAAGATGTGAATATAAATATTACGTTTCATTTGAAATGTAAAATGATACGGCAAATAAAAAAACGACAGAACTGCCGAATCGTCAAATCTGTGAACGGGCGATAGAACAAGTTAATGTTCCATCAAGAAATCGCCCCCAGAAAGAGATTTATTATTGAAGTCCCAAAGGTAGAGCCGAACTTTGGGGAGGAGCTGAGTGATATTTCATGTCAATGCGCTAACTGTAGGCCCAGCCCCAGGCACAGGCAGGGATTAGATGCTTGAAAGGCCAGTCTTGGGAAATAAATCAGTTAGTTACTGTCGGAGGCACAGAGGACTTGCTCTTCAGCAGTGAAAGCAGGAGAAACCCGGCAGCCTTGCGCCACCATGGTCTGAGGTGTGAACTCACACAGAAAGCAATGCAACAGTGCCACAGTGGCCGTGCCAACTTCAGACCACACTCACGGCACCATCCCACGCCACTGTTTATATCTGAATGAAGCGCAGCCAACCAGTGCAGGCAGCACAGTGACACAGCCAGTAGTAGAGCACACACATAGAAGGTTAGAGTTTGCCACAGAGTGCTGGAGTAACTCAGCGCGTCAGGCAGCATCTGTGGAGAACATGGAGAGGTGACGTTTCACAGAGTGCTGGAGTAACTCAGTGGGTCAGGCAGCATCTGTGGAGAACATGGATAGGTGACGTTTCACAGAGTGCTGGAGTAACTCAGCGGGTCAGGCAGCATCTGTGGAGAACATGGATAGGTGATGTTTCACAGAGTGCTGGAGTAACTCAGCGGGTCAGGCAGCATCTCCACAGAGAAGGAATGGGTGACATTTCAGGTCGAGGCCTTTCTTCAGACTGAGAGTCAGGGGAGAGGGAGTCTAGAGATATGGAAGGGTAAAGGGCCTGTCCCACCAGCATCCGTCTCCATGCGATGAGCGCGATCAAACTAGAAGCGGGGGCCGCGCGGAGGTCGGGTGATCCCATGTACAGGGCCGTTCCCACCAGCATGCGCCTGCATGCGGCAAGCGCAACCAAACTGGCAACGAGGGCCGCGCGGAGGTCGGGTGAGTGGCGCAACGCGGCGCAAAGTGAGGCGAACTTGGAGCGAAGTCTTAAGGTAAGTTCGCCAGGACAGAGAGGGGCACACAGAGAGGGGCACAGAGGCACACACAGAGGGCCATGGAGCCACACACATAGGGGGCGACAGAGGCACGACGTCGAGGCGGTGTGTAATGCGTCGAGGCGACTGCGAGCCGACAAGCCGTTGCCGCGCGGAATTTTTGAACATAGTCAGTTTTTCGGAGCCCCGCGCGAAGTCGAGATGAACTCCGCACAATTCCGCACGGCTCCGGCGATCGAAGTGGGACCGGCCCCGCGACGCCGGACGGCTCAAGCAACCACGTTAGGTCGCGCTCATCGCATGGAGTTGCATGCTTGTAGGACAGGCCCTTAAGGTGTGAAAATGAAGAACAAAGCAAATACTGATCAGGGGATGTAGAAGGGTTCTTCAGTGTTAGCTGAGGGGAAGTTGAGCACGAGGTCACACAATCAGTAGTGTTTAATCGGGATGACAGTCGGACAAGTTGTGGCGTTTCAGATCGAGACCCTTCTTCTGGGAATGTGTGGGCATGTATTTAGCGTGGAGGTCAGCAGCAGTTTTATCTTTAGTCTGTAGGCGGGTGTAAACCAGGAGCTATATGATAGCCACACGAGTCTTAGATCAATTAGATTAGGTGCAGAACAAACATTTCACTTGTGGCAGCTTATCACAAGATGCCACACATTCCAGCTATCAGTCAATGCTTGCCCCGCAGCCAGTCTTACAGACCTGCACAGACGCTGCCCTGACAAACGGTAGAGCTCTGTTCAACCTCAGTTAAAGACCGTGGCACATTTTAAACTTTAGTTCAGTTTAGTGTAGAGCGCAGAAACATGCCCTTTGGCCCACCGAGTCCGCACCGACCAGCGATCCTAAAATAGATACAAAATGCAGGACGGGCAGCATCTATGGACAGAAGGAACGGGTGATGTTTCCGGTTGAGACCCTTCTTCAGTCTGAAGAGATGCTGCCTGTCCCGCTTAGTTACTCCAGCATTTTGTATCTATCTTCGGTGTAAATATGCATCTGCGGTTCCTTCCCACACATGAACACTATCCGACACACACTAGGGACAATTTTATCTAATAGGAATCTGAGGGGTAAATTTTCCACGCAGAGAGTGGTGGGTGTATGGAACGAACTGCCAGAGGAGGTAGTTGATGCTGGGACTATCCCATCGTTTAAGAAACAGTTAGACAGGTACATGGATAGGACAGGTTTGAATGAATGAATAAGTTTATTGGCCAAGCATTCATATACAAGGAATTTGCCTTGGTGCTCCGCCCACAAGTGACAACATGACATACAGTGACAGTTAGGAATGACACATAAAACATTAAACATTAATAATAAAACATTATTGATTACACATGTGAATTGGACACCTCTGACATCATGTATGAAGTTGTGATAAAAATGACCAGTTGTTTCACTTCATATAAAGTCTAATGACCACGAGGCATCCAGACCACTAACTAAAGCCCCTGCATTCAGCCTTGGTGCTGCCCGTACGAACCTCCCCAGGTGGCACACATGCGCCAGGTAACATCCACCAGGAACGGTCTCCACCAACACCCGACATGGACTGGGAATACAGTGACTGATCGACAGGTGGGACTAGTGTAGCTGGTACATGTTGGCCGGTGTGGGCAAGTTGGGCTGAAGGGCCTGTTTCCACACTGTATCACTCTATGACTAGTGTAGCTGGGGCATTGTTGGCCGGTGTGGGCAAATTGGGCCGAAGGGCCTGTTTCCACACTGTATCACTGTGACTAGTGTAGCTGGGACATGTTGGCCGGCATGGGCAAGTTGGGCCGAAGGGCCTGTTTCCACGCTGTATCACTCTATGACTATAAAGTTGTATAATTTGTGCACATTGCACTTATAACCCTTCTTTTTCCCTGATGGGTAATGCAATCTTACGTGATCATAAGAAGAGAAAAAGATAAGAACGGCAGGAGGCCGCTCAGCCCCTCTAGCTTGATCCTTACGTTCACATTTATTATTGTCACCTGTACTGAGGTATAGTGAACAGATTTGTTATCCAGACAGATCAGATATACCACTCATAGATATAATCAGTCCAAGCCAGAGTACAATAGGTAGAGCAAAGGGGAAGATCAAAGGCCTGAGCTAAAAGGAGAGCTTGGGCCGGCTACGACTTTATTTCTTGGAGCGCAGGAGGATGATCTTATAGAGGGGTAGAAAATCATGGGGGAAATAGATAGGTTGCAGTCTTTAGCCCAGAGCAGGGATTCAAGAACCAGAGCCCATTGATTGAAGGTGGAGGGGAGAGATTTATAAGGAACCCGAGGGGCAGCTTACCGAGGGTGGTGGGTGTATGGAACAAACTGCTAGAGGAGATAGTTGAGGGAGGTACTATAACAGGTTGCACAGGTACATGGATTGGAACATTTGAGAGGGATATGGACCAAACGCGGGCAAACGGAACTAACTTTAGTCATCTTGGTCGGTATGGATGTGTTGAGCGGAAGGGTGCAGAAAGGAACTGCAGATGCAGGTTTACACCGAAGATAGACAGTGTTGGAGTAACTCAGCGGGTCAGGCAGCATCTGTGGAGAACATGGATAGGTGACGTTTCACAGAGTGCTGGAGTAACTCAGCGGGTCAGGCAGCATCTGTGGAGAACATGGATAGGTGACGTTTCACAGAGTGCTGGAGTAACTCAGCGGGTCAGGCAGCATCTGTGGAGAACATGGATAGGTGACGTTTCACAAAGTGCTGGAGTAACTCAGTGGGTCAGGCAGCATCTGTGGAGAACATGGATAGGTGACTGATTCCTGGGAACCAGACTGATTCCTGGGATGTCAGGACTGTCTTATGAACAAAGACTGCATAGACTCGGTTTATACTCTCTAGAATATAGGAGATTGAGAGGGGATCTTATAGAAACTTACAAAATTCTTAAGGGGTTGGACAGGCTAGATGCAGGAAGATTGTTCCCGATGTTGGGGAGGTCCAGGACAAGGGGTAACAGCTTTAGGATAAGGGGGAAATCCTTTAGGACCGAGATGAGAAGGACTTTTTTCACACAGAGCGTGGTGGGTCTCTGGAACTCTCTGCCACAGAGGGTAGTTGAGGCCAGTTCATTGGCTATATTTAAGAGGGAGTTAGATGTGGCCCTTGTGGCTAAAGGGATCAGAGGGTATGGAGAGAAGGCAGGTACGGGATACTGAGTTGGATGATCAGCCATGATCATATTGAATGCCGGTGCAGGCTCGAAGAGCCGAATGGCCTACTCCTGCACCTAATTTCTATGTTTCTGTGTGACGTTTCACAGAGTGCTGGAGTAACTCAGCGGGTCAGGCAGCATCTGTGGAGAACATGGATGGGTGGCGTTTCGGGTCGGGACCCTTCTTCAGGTACTAGCACTTTGTGTTGATCTGATGGGCCGAAGAGTCTGTTTCTGTGCTGTAATATCTTTACTCCCATGTCAGGTTTGATAAGCTGCCTTCATGAACTGCTCCAGTTCTTGTTGTTAAAATGTTTCCACCAGCAGGAGAGTTTAGAGCTAGAGGGCACAGCCTCAGAATAAAAGGACATACCTTCAAAATGGAGATGAGGAGGAATTTCTTCAGCCAGAGGCTGGTGAATCTGTGGAATTCTTTGCCACAGGCAGCTGTTGAGGCCAGGTCAGTGGGTATTTTTAAAGCAGAGATAGATAGATTGTTGATTAGTGCGGGTGTCAATGGTTACGGGAGGAAGGCAGGAGAATGAGAGGGGAAGATAGATCAGCCATGATTGAATGGCGAAGTAGACCCAATGGGCCAATTGTGCTCCATTGTCCTGTGGTCCCTAATGGTCATCGCAATGGTGTAACAGGCCAGGGAGGGATTATCAGGATCTGATCACAGGCCGGCAAAATTCAGCCAAAATGTTCAAGAAATAACTGCAGATGCTGGAAAAATCGAAGGTAGACAAAAATGCTGGAGAAACTCAGCGGGTGAGGCAGCATCTATGGAGCGAAGGAATAGGTGACCTTTCGGGTCGAGACCCTTCTTCAGACTGATTTTGGGGTGGGAAGAAGAAAGGAAGAGGTGGAGACAGTGGGCTGTGGGGGGCTGGGAAGGGGAGGGGAAGGAGGGAGAAAGCAGGGACTACCTGAAATTGGAGGAGTCAATGTTCAAACCGCTGGGGTGTAAACTACCCAAGCAAAATATGAGGTGCTGCTCCTCCATTTTGTGGTGGGACTCACACTGCAAAATATTTACCCAAGTCGGTGAATGATTTGCAGTGGAACCATTGCCTTTACCCTTCAGAGTCAGAGCTGGGGGGTCACAGCAAGGAAGTTCACAGAAGGTGCACAGAGCAACGACAAACTGCACTGATGGGCAAGTGTGAAAGATATTAGGTGATGGATGGAGTGCCAATCCAGTGGGTGGATTTAAGCTGGAATGTGTTAAGCTCCTTGAGTATTGAAATTCCCCATGTTCAGACAAACGGGAGAATTTACCGCATTCCCAACATGCCCTGCAGACGATTAAACGTATATTGGAAACAGGAGCTGTAGAAGACTCTGGCCTCACAATGTAAGTGGATAATGCAGTGAAAAAAAATCATTCATCATAAGGTTATAAGTAGGCAAAAATGCTGGAGAAACTCAGCGAGTGAGGCAGCGTCTATGGAGGGAAGGAATAGATGATGTTTCAGGTCGAGACGTGCCCCCCCCCCCCCCCCATCAGTCTGAAGAAGGGTCTCGACCCGAAACGTCACCTATTCCTTCGCTCCATAGATGCTGCCTCACCCGCTGAGTTTCTCCAGCATTTTTTGTCTACCTTCGATTTTTCCAGCATCTGCAGTTCTTTCTTAAACATAAGATTATGTGATAGGAGCAGAATTGGGCCATTTGGCCCATCTAGTCTACTACGCCATTCAATCATGGCTGATCTACCTCTGCCTCCTAACCCCATTACATAGAAACATAGGAAAATAGGTGCAGGAGTAGGCCATTCGGCCCTTCGAGCCTGCACCGCCATTCAATATGATCACGACTGATCATTCAACTCAGTATCCCGCACCTGCCTTCTCTCCATACCCCCTGTTAGCCACAAGAGCCACATCCAACTCCCTCTTGAATATAGCCAATGAACTGGCCTCAACAACCTTCTGCGGCAGAGAATTCCAGAGACTCACCACTCACTGTGTAAAGACTGTTTTCCTTATCTCGGTCCTAAAGGAATTCCCCCTTATCATTAGAAATTCCCCCTTATCCTTATTCTCCTGCCTTCTCCCCATAACCCCTGACACCTGCACTAATCAAGAATCTGTCCATCTCTGCCTTAAATATATCCATTGACTTGGCCTCCACAGCCGTCTGTGGCAAAGAATTCTACAGATTCACCACGCTGATATAAGTCTCCTGCATCCGGTGTTTCTGATGTGGCCGCCCGTACGCCGGTGATACCAACCGTAGACTCGGCGACCGGTTCGCCCGACACCTACACAAGGCTTGCAGCATCTCCTGGTCGCTAAACACTTCCCACTCCCACACTGACCTCTCTGTCCTGGGCCTCCTCCATTGCCAGACTGAAGCCACACATAAACTGGAGCTGCTGCCTCACTGCACCAGGGACCCCGGTTCCATCCTGACTACGGGTGCTGTCTGTACGGAGTTTGCACGTTCTCCCTGTGACCCGCGTGGGTTTTCTCCGGGCGCTCCGGTTTCCTCCCACACAACAGAGACGTGCGGGTTTGTAGGTTAATTGGCCTCATTAAAATTGTAAATTCTTCCTAGTGTGAAGGATAGTGTTAGACAATAGACACTAGACAATAGGTGCAGGAGGAGGCCATTCGGCCCTTCGAGCCAGCACCACCATTCAATATGATCATGGCTGATCATCCACAATCAGTACCCCGTTCCTGCCTTCTCCCCATATCCCCTGACTCCGCTATCTTTAAGAGCCCTATCTAGCTCTCTCTTGAAAGCATCCAGAGAACCGGCCTCCACCGCCCTCTGAGGCAGAGAATTCCACAGACTCACCACTCTCTGTGAGAAAAAGTGTTTCAAGATGTAACTTTAAACTAAACTAAACACCTCATATTCCACGGGCAGCTTACTGTGAGTAAACCTCCCTGAGTTACTCCCCCGCTGCCCCCCCCCCATCTCCCACCACCCCAGTGCACACGCACATCTCCCCCAGCACCATCTCCCCAACTTCCCCATCACCATGCTCCTTTCCCCACCACGCCATCTCCCATCCCCGAGTCCCACATTTCCCTCATCCCCATCACAGTGCCAGGGACCAAGGCTCACTTTCATAGAAAAATAGGCGTGCAGGAGTAGGCCAGCACCGCCACTCAATATGATCATGGCTGATCATCCACAATCAGTACCCCGTTCCTGCCTTCTCCCAATATCCCTTGATTCCTTTAGCCCTAAAAGCTATATCTAACTCTCTCTTGAAAACATCCGGTGAATTGGCCTCCACTGCCTTCTGTGGCAGAGAATGCCACAGATTCACAACTCTCTGGGTGAAAGAGATTTTTCCTAATCTTAGTCCTAAATGACCTACCCCTTATTCTTAAACTGTGTGACCCCTGGTTCTGGACTCCCCCAACATCAGGAACATGTTTCCTGCCTCTAGTGTGTCCAATCCTTTATGTTTCTATAAGATCCCTCCTCATCCTTCTAAATTCCAGTAAGTTCCAGTGAATTCTGCTGCTGTCTGTGTGGAGTTTACATGTTCTCCCCTGTGACTGTAGGTTTCTCCTGGGTACTCCAGTTTCCTCCCAGATCCCAACGATGTGTGGGATGGGATCAGTGTAGATGTGTATTGAATTTAGACTTGAGACTTTAGTTTAGGCCCTAGGTCTATGTTAACAGGCCCTTCGGCCCACTGAGTCCATGCTGACCAGCAATCCCCATACACCAGCACTACCCCACACTCTAGGGACAATTTACAACTTACATTCTCCAATTAACCTACAAACCTGCCTAGACCCAAAAAGCTGGAGTAACTCAGCGGGCCAGGCAGCATCTCTGGAGAGAAAGAATGGGTGACGTTTCGGGTCGAGACTCTTCATCTTCTTCATGAGTGTGAAGAAGGGTCTCAACCCGAAACGTCACCCATTCACCTCTCCAGCGCCTGTCCCGCTGAGTTACTCCAGCTTTTTGTGTTTATCTTTGGTCTCAATCAGCATCTGCAGTTCCTTCTTATACAAACCTGTATGGTTTTAGGAAAACCTGAGCACCCGGAGAAAACCCACGCAGTCACAGGGAGAACGTACAACCTCCGTACGGACAGCACCAAAAGTCAGCATCGAACCAGGGTACCTGGCGCTGTGAGGCAGCAACTCTACCGCTGCGCCACCGTGCCACCCCAGATAATTGTCAGTGATGACATGATGGGCCGAAGGCCATAGAGTCATACAGCGTGGACAAGGCCCTTCAGCCCAACCTTGGCCAACATGTCCCTGCTACACTAGTCCCACCTGCCTGCGCTTGGTCCATATCCCTCCAAACCTGTCCTATCCATGTACCTATCTAACTGTTTCTTAAACGTTGGGATAGTCCCAGCCTCAACTACCTCTTCCGGCAGCTTGTTCCATACACCCACCACCCTTTGTGTAAAAAAGTTACCCCTCAGATTCCAATTCAATCTTTTCCCCTTCACCTTAAACCTGTGTCCTCTGGTCCTCGATTCCCCTACTCTGGGCAAGAGACTCCGTACATCTACCTGATCTATTCCTCTCATGATTTTGTACACCTCTATAAGATCTCCCCTCATCCTCCTGCACTCCATGGAATAGAGACCCAGCCTACTCAACCTCTCCCTGTAGCTCACACCCTCTAGTCCTGGCAACATCCTCGTAAATATTTTCTGAACCCTTTCAAGCTTGACAATATTTTTCCTATAACACGGTGCCCAGAACTGAACACAATATTCTAAATGCGGTCTCACCAACATCTTATACAACGGCAACATGACCTCTCAACTTCTATACTCAATACTCTGACTGATGAAGGCCAAAGTGCCAAAAGCCTTTTTGACCACCGTATCTACCTGTGACTCGACCTTCATGGAACCATGTACCTGAAAGGTCCTTGTACCTGAAAGGTCCGTGTACCTGAAAGGTCCTTGTACCTGAAAGGTCCGTGTACCTGCAAGGTCCGTGTACCTGAAAGGTCCTTGTACCTGAGAGGTACTTGTACCTGCAAGGTCCTTGTACCTGAAAGGTCCTTGTACCTGAAAGGTCCTTGTACCTGCAAGGTCCGTGTACCTGCAAGGTCCTTGTACCTGCAAGGTCCTTGTACCTGCAAGGTCCTGCTTCTGTGTGACGCTCTAAATCTATGATGCTGATTTTAGAAACAATAATAAAACATTCTAAATTATTTTAGTGTTTATGATGTTATTTTGAGTGTATGTGTTAATGTTCTCTGGTTTGTTTTATGTGGGGGTGGGGATTGGGGGAATTTTTTTCTCAATCTCTTACTTTGCCGGAGATGCGATTGTTTTCCGGATTGTATCCCCTGTCGCTCTGCGGCCTAACATCATGGAGCTGGCGGCCTTGCTTGAGACTGACTTTGAGCCCCACTGCGGGGCCGTGTACTTACCATTGGAGCCTGCGATCCCTTGCCTGGGATCGGCGTTCCAACCGCGGCCTGCGGATTTCACCATCGAGGAGCTCGCATTCTCGAGTAGAGACTGATGTCGGGAAGCTCCAAAGTCGCAGGAGGATCGACCAGCCCCGACCAGGGGTTCAATCGGCCAGCATGGGGGAGCTGAGATTCCCCCAGATGCGGAGGGCCCGACTGCCGGCTACGGGAGTAAAATCGTCCCATCAACGGAAGGCTTGAGGCCCCCGACCGCGGGAGAACAAAGAAGGGAGAGATTGAACTTTTTGTTGCCTTCCATCACAATGATAAATATGGAGGAGTCACTGTGGTGGATGTTTATGTTCAAATGGATTTTGTGTGTTCTGTTGCTTCTTATAGGAATGACTGTGTGGCAAATCAAATTCCTCGAAAGTTGCGAAACATACTGGCTAATAAAATATGATTATGATTGTGCTTATAATTTATTTCTCTGTGTCCTGTGAGTGTATGTGCCTGTGATGCTGCTACAAGTAGATTTTCATTCAACCTGTACATCACCGTACTTGTGCATAATTGTAAATTGTCCTCAGTGTGTAGGATAGTGCTAGTGTATGGGGTGATCACTGGTCGGCATGGACTCGGTGGGCCGAAGGGCCTGCCTCCATGCTGTATCTCTAAAGTCTAAATATACTTGTAAGAAAAATGTCCCAGCCTATCCAACCTCACTCTGTAACTTGCGTCCTCTAGCCCAGGTAACATTCAAGTGAATCTTAGTTAGAATTTACACAAAACAATTTAAATGGGGCAAGAGGAACCAGTGATGCCATTTTTTTTTTAAATTAAAGGCACAGAGTGCTGGAGCTGAGCAACTCAGTGGGTCAGGCAGCATCTGTGGAGAACATGGATAGGTGACGTTTCACACAGTGCTGGAGTTACGCAGCGGGTCAGGCAGCATCTGTGGAGAACATGGATAGGCGACGTTTCAAGTCGTGAACTTTCGTAAACAGAGTGGGCTTGCTGGCTTGAATAATTAATCAATTAGTTTAGACTGGCTAATAAAATATGATTATGATGATGAAATATCACCCAGCGTAGAGACCTACACTTTGAAGGTTGCGTCCATCTGATTAGATTCCATTAGTACAGAGCAGTGAGTATTGGCAGTGAAGTGGAATCTGTCACAGGAACATAGTTCAAGGAGGCGCTGGTGATATTGACTTTAGTGCAGGGCTACCACAGAGAGGACTTGTTCACTTCAGATACAGCAATTTCCTCTCTGGATTCATTTACACCACGCTTGCTTTTCAAACAAATAGCGACTGTAGAAATGTGTAACGTTCTGCCCAGTGATCTTGGAGTTCACACTGAGGTGTACGTCTGAAAGTTGTATTTGCTGAGCTGAACAGTTGTCCACGTTGTGGCCTTTAGGAGGAGAGGAGCACCCCTGTCCCCTGTCTCCATCAGTGGTGTGGATGTGCAGTTTACCAGGGAGTACTGATACCGTGGAGTGTACCTGGACAGTAAACTGGACTGGTCCAGGAACGCTGAGGCCCTGTACAAGGAGGGACAGAGACGGCTGTACATTCTGAGAAGGCTCCGTTCCTTCAACATCTGCAGTGAGATGCTGCAGATGTTCTACCAATCGGTGGTGGCCAGTGCCATCATCTTCACTGCCGTGTGCTGGGCAGCAGGGCGTAGGCCACGGATGCCAAGAGGATCAACAAACTCATCAGGAAGGCCGGCTCCGTCCTGGGGGTGGGGTTGGATTCACGGGGAGGTTGGTCTCGGAGGGGAGGATGCTCCTCAAACTGCGGAGCATCCTGGACAATACAGCTCACCCCCTCCATGACACGCTGGTCAACCTGAGGAGCACCTTCAGCAACAGACTGGTCCCACCAAGATGCAGCACAGAACACCACAGGAGATCCTTCTTCACTGTGGCTATCAAACTGTACAACTCCTCCCCCTTCTGTCCTGGGGTCGACTGAGACTGAGACTGACTCCCCCCCCCCCCCCCCCCCCCCCAATCTTTGCACATCCCCTATCCTGGACTTCCCGCTCGTCACTTTGATTTCATGTTTCACGTGTCTTGTTGTGTTTTATGACGGTTGGCAGATCAATTTCCCTCCTGGGATAAATAAAGTTCTATCGTATCGTATCATCACCTTCGCACCGTGAAGCAAAACTGTGCAGCGTTTGTCTTGACGTACAGTGTCGCAAACTGCTCTTTGCCTTGGATATCTTTACCTACAGAAGACATCGAGTCCCTGTGTACAATCACGACTGGAATAGATAGTTTGAATCCAGAGTCTTTTACCCAGAGTAAAACAAGAGGGCAAGTGTTTATGGTGCAGGGGACAAGATTTAACACAAAGCTGAGGGGCAACATTCTCACAGAGGGTGGTGGGTGTATGGAACAAGCTTCCAGAGGGGGTAGTTGAGGCTGATACTATGACAGTGTTTATACGACGCTTGAACGGGCACATAGATAGGATAGGTTCAAGATCACGATTCATGATTCAAGAGGGTTTATTGTCGTGTGTCCCAGATAGGACAATGACATTCTTGCTTGCTGCAGAACAACAGAGTATAGCAGGCATGAATACAGAACAGACCAGTGTGTCCATATACCATTATATAAATATATACACACATCAATAATTAAACAGATAAAGTGCAAATAAACAGATAATGGGCTATTAATGGTTTAAGAGGAACTGCAGATGAAGGGCCCTGACCTGAAACGTCACCTATCCATGTTCTCCAGAGATGCTGCCTGACCCGCTGAGTTACTCCAGCACTCTGTGAAACGTCACCTATCCATGTTCTCCACAGATGCTGCCTGACCCGTTGAGTTACTCCAGCACTCTGTGAAACGTCACCCATCCATGTTCTCCACAGATGCTGCCTGACCCGCTGAGTTACTCCAGCACTCTGTGAAACGTCACCTATCCATGTTCCCCACAGATGCTGCCTGGCCCGCTGAGTTACTCCAGCACTCTGTGAAACGTCACCTATCCATGTTCCCCACAGATGCTGCCTGACCCGCTGAGTTACTCCAGCACTCTGTGTCTATCTTGGAAAAGGTTTATTTGGATTTGGGCCAAACACAGCAAGTTGAACTAGTTAGATGAGGCAGCTAGGTTGGCATGGGAGAGTTGGGCCGAAGGGCCTGTTGCAATACTCCATGACTCTATGGTACTGCCTCACAGCTCCAGAGTCGAGTAATCCCGACCACAGTCACTGTTTGTGTGGAGTTTGCACGTTCTACCCGTGACCGTGTGGGTTTCCCCCGGGTGCTCCGGGTTCCTCCCCACCTCTCAAAAGCGTGCGGGTGGGGGAGTTCTGGGCGAGGGGTGGGATGGAATTTGGGGCGAGTTGATGGGAGTGTAGCAAGGGGGAGACGGACGATCAGTGCAGGTTTAGAGTCATTCGTTGGTTGATGGTCAGTGGTCACTGGATGGGCTGAAGGGCCTGTTGTGACTATGGATACAAACGTCAGCCCTCGATAGCACTGACTGTTAATGGCAGTGCCATGTGGGTCAAGTTTATAGGGAATGAGAATAAAGGGAATATAACAGAAAAACATTGCTTCAGTGAATCACTGAGGAATGCACAGCCAAAGAGCAGAGCGGGAAAAAACATTAATAATAACTTGAGGAAATTGGATAAAATTAGTTGGGCTACAGAAAAGGAATGTGACAGGGTGAAAGATGTGTCATGGATTGATTGAGGATATTGCCAGAACTTTAGTCAGAGGGCGGTGAATCTGTGGAATTCTTTGCCACAGACGGCTGTGGAGGCCACAAGTCAGTGGATATATTTAAGGCAGAGATAGATAGATTCTTGATTAGTGTGGGTGTCAGAGGTTATGGGGAGAAGACAGGAGAATGGGGTTAGGAGGGAGAGATAGATCGGCCATGATTGAATGGTGGAGTGGACTGGATGGGCCGAATGGCCAACTCTACTCCTATCATTTATGAACTAATGAACATGGCTTTCGGGTGTGAGCTACAGGGAGAGGTTGGGGCAGGCTGGGACTTTGTTCCTTGGAGCACAGGAGGCTGAGGGGTGATCTTGTAGAGGTGTATAACATCATGAGAGGACTAGATATGGTGACAGAATCTTATTCCCAGGGTAAGGGGACCACGGAGTGGAGGGCATAGGCTCAAGGTGAGAGGAAAGATTGAATAGGAACCTGAGGGTGGTAGATACATGGAATAAGTGGAATGAGAAGATAGTTGAGGCAGGTACAATAACAAGATTTAAAAGACATTTGGATAGGTTCAAGAATAGGGATGGATCAATAGACAAATGAATGAATGAATAAATTAATGCAGGTACAGCAGGCAGTGAAGAAAGCAAATGGCATGTTGGCCTTCATAGCAAGAGGAGTCAAGTATAGGAGCAAAGAGGTCCTTCTGCAGTTGTACAGGGCCCTAGTGAGACCACACCTGGAGTATTGTGTGCAGTTTTGGTCCCCTAATTTGAGGAAGGACATTCTTGCTATTGAGGGAGTGCAGCGTAGGTTTACAAGGTTAATTCCCGGGATGGCAGGACTGTCATATGCTGGAGTTGTATGCTCTGGAGTTGAGAAGGATGAGAGGGGATCTTACTGAAACACGTAAGATTATTAAGGGTTTGGACACGCTAGAGGCAGGAAACATGTTCCCGATGTTGGGGGAGTCCAGAACCAAGGGCCAAAGTTTAGGAATAAGGAGTAAGCCATTTAGAACGGAGATGAAGAAACACTTTTTCTCACAGAGAGTTGTGAGTCTGTGGAATTCTCTGCCTCAGAGGGCGGTGGAGGCCGGTTCACCAGATGTTTTCAAGAGAGACTTTAAAGAGAGAGCTAGATAGGGCTCTTAAAGATAGCGGAGTCAGGGGATATGGGGAGAAGGCAGGAACGGGGAACTAATTGGGGATGATCAGCCATGATCACATTGAATGGCGGTGCTGGCTCAAAGGGCCGAATGGCCTACTCCTGCACCTATTGTCTATACGTTTATTGGCCAAGTATTTACATACAAGGAATTTGCCTTGGTGCTCCGTCCGCAAGTGACAGCATGACATACAGTGACAGTTGTGAAACATTAAAACATTATTAAACAACAGGAGTAGGCCATTTCGCCCTTTGAGCCAGCACCACCATTCATTGTGATCATGGCTGATCATCCCCAATCAGTACCCCGTTCCTGCCTTCTCCCCATATCCCCTGACTCTGCTCCCTTGATTCCATCCCGAACAACTTGCCTCATCTATGCTAGTCCCATTTGCCCACATCCACGAGCACAAGCTTTACTCAATAACCAAAAATCTGTAGCCTCCTTTTGCTCTGGTATTTTATTTAATTCACACTATTAACGTTTAATGTTTTATTATGTGAGAACTCGTGAATTACCTCGTACAGTGGGACAGGGGCTCTAAGTTGGGCTATTTTTGCCTGGGAGTTACGGGGAGGTTAAGTCTGGCCTGGCAGTTATGTGCAGGTCAAAGTCCGGGTGGCTGGGAGACCGATGGTCATTTCACTCACACTTCACCCTGGCACTTTTACAATCTGGCCAGACCAGTTTTCCAGCCGAGCTGCTGCCTCTGCCGCTGCACGCCAGGTATCTGAAACGCCGATCGCTTGCATTCCTCTCTCACTGAAACCTGCGTAAATCAATTTTGCGGAGACAAAAATGCTGGAGAAACTCAGCAGGTGAGGCAGCATCTATGGAGCGATGGAATAGGTGACGTTTCAGGTCGAGACCCTTCTTCAGACTGATGTGATGTAAAGGCGTAAAGATGACTGATGTAGAGATAGATAGATTCTTGATTAGTGTCAGGGGTTATGGGGAGAAGGCAGGAGAATGGGGTTAGGAGGGAGAGATAGATCAGCCATGATTGAGCAGAACTGAAGGGCCAAATGGCTTAATTCTCTTCCGATCCCTTATGAATGTAATGTTTAAGAAAGAACTGCACATGTTAGAAAAAGAACTGGAGATGCTGGAAGAATAGGTGACATTTTGGGTCGAGACCCTTCTTCAGGGCCCCCCCCCACCCACACATCAGTCTGAAGAAGGGTCTCCTTTTTCCTTCGCTCCACTGATGCTGCCTCACCCGCTGAGTTTCTCCAGCATTTTTTGTCTACCTTCGATTAGGTGACGTTTCACAGAGTGCTGGACTAACTCAGCGGGTCAGGCAGCATCTGTGGAGAACATGGATAGGTGACGTTTCACAGAGTGCTGGAGTAACTCAGCGGGTCAGGCAGCATCTGTGGAGAACATGGATAGGTGACGTTTCACAGAGTGCTGGAGTAACTCAGCAGGTCAGGCAGCATCTGTGGAGAACATGGATAGGTGACGTTTCACTGAGTGCTGGAGTAACTCAGCGGGTCAGGCAGCATCTCGTAACTCTTGCAACCTCTTCACTGTTTCTCCTTTCACAGACGCTGCTTCAATGTTCCCAACACTTTTTTATTTGTTTCAGCTTTCCAACATCTACAGTTTTGTAAAATTAATTTATTTGTCTTTCCCTCCAATTCTCTATTCTGTTTGAAAGGTTAATTCTTTAACCAAGATCGCCCGTCACCTGTCCTTCTACCACTTCCCTCTGGAAGGCGACTCCAAACTATCAAAGCTGCCACAGCCAGACATGAGGAAGCTTCTTCCCACGTGCACTAACCCAACTCAACGGCCAAAAGTCTCGAGTCTATTTTTACTCTCGTACTTCATCTTCACATGTTTTAGTCTAGATTAGTTTAGAGATGCAGCGTGGAAACAGGCCCTTCGGCCCACCGGGTCCGCGCCGACCAGCGATCCCCGCACATTAACACTATCCTATTTCCCACTAGGAACAATTTTTACATTTCTACCAAGCTACATACATTAGCAATGTTACAAAATTTTGAGATTTTAAAAATCAAGTCTGTAATTTATCCCATCAGATAAAGCATAAAAAGAAGTTTAATTTGACACCTAATTTACTTTCATATCTTCAGTATTAAGAAAGTTATGGCCATTTTCATACTCGGAAATGAGCATCTTGCTTCCCATTGCCTTTCAATTGACTTAACTCAAAAGCTGTGATCTGGAAAAGTTAAAAGTCCATAACATTCTTAAAAATTAAGAGAACTCAATGAAATTTTTAGTTATTATAGATTGAAGCATTCTGAAACAAATATTAAACAATCTTACTTGGATTACCTGAAATTAAAGCATATAATTAGTTAGTTATCTAATTGTAGCTAATTACAAAATTCAATGAGTAGATCTAAACATCTATCAATTTCTTAAGAAAAGATAAACTTTTTTTTAATTGCCTAAGTGTCCAAATAACATTCACACAATAATCCACAATATAACATAATTTTTAAATCTAATTTTCATGAATTTCTGGGCCAAATGGAAGGAATTTAGTGTTTTACGCCTGTAAATTAATGGCCATTTAAATCAACTAGCGAGTGGGTTTTAGTGGAATGCGGTGGATTAGAACGTTGCGGTTAGCGGTGAAGTCGGGGGGAAAAATACTGGGGGTTCATACATTTTTTTAGATCCCATTTCGCAACATAAAAATATTATTAAAGCCTCCCGAAAAACCAACTTTTAATATAAAAATAAAGTATTTACCTTTTTTTCTCCCCTACGCAAAATGCTTCCGGTTGTCTGCGCTCACGGCTATTGAAGGTGATTTTTAAATTACTCTAGTTAATAAATAATCTAGAGTAATTTAAAAATACCACCATTCATGAAATGTCGGAGCGATTTTTCTTCAGCAACCAAATCGCCCGACATTCATCGATTATCCAGGCCTGTGGAAAAACGGCACTTTAAGCCCGCCCCCCTCTGCAAGGCGCGAAAGTCGCGCACACGGGGAGCGGCAGAAGTGCAGCGCCGCTAAAGGTAAGTATTGTAACATACCTACATACATGCACTTCTTTGGAGTGTGGGAGGAAACCGAAAATCTCGGAGAAACCCACGCAGGTCACGGGGAGAACGTACAAACTCTGTACAGATAGCACCCGTAGTCGGGATGGAACCCGGGCCTCCGGCGCTCCACTCGCTGCAAGGCAGCAACTCTACCACTGCGCCACCGTTTGCAGTGATGTATATTGTTTGATTTTTAATTGTCTGATGGATATTGTGTTTTTGCCACATGGAAGCAGAGCACTGTCAAATTCCTCGTATGTACACATTCTTGGCTAATAAATTTATTCTGACTCCTGACTTTCTTGCATGGAGTGGTCACTAAACCTTTCTTTCTTTGCCCATACGTCCTTTGGGAAATAAACAGCATGTTAAATGAGCAAAGTGTTTGTGACTTACCTGTGTTGGTGCCGGTGCCTGTGAAGATAAGACAGTTGCCTTCAGGAGCAGAGGGAAGAGAATTACAGGAAGCGCCAATTCAATGGTCAAACCTTTTGTTCTCCACAGCCCTGGATTGCATACACTCACTCCAGCAGCCACTGGCCAGTATACAGGTGTTTTTGAAGGAACTGATCTACATCGGTGAGACCAAGCGCAGGCTTGGCGATCGTTTCACCGAACACCTCAGCTCGGTCCGCATTAACCAACCTGATCTCCCGGTGGCTCAGCACTTCAACTCCCCCTCCCATTCCCAATCCGACCTCTCTATCCTGGGCCTCCTCCACGGCCAGAGTGAGGACCACCGTAAATTGGAGGAGTTGCACCTCATATTCTGCTTGGGCAGTCTGCACCCTAGCAGCATAAACATTGAATTCACCACTTTCAACCAGCCCTTGTTGTCTCCTCCCCTTCTCAGCTCTCCCTCAGCCCTCTGGCTCCTCTTCCTTTTCCCTTTCTTCTCCCCGCCCCCACCCTACATCAGTCTGAGGAAGAGTTTTGGCCCGAAACGTTGCCTATTTCCTTCACTCCATAGATGCTGCTGCACCCGCTGAGTTTCCCCAGCACTTTTGTCTACCTTTGGCCAAAGTGCAGGGATGTCTGTTGTATGTCTAATCTGTAATAGTTAACTGAAACTGTTGCCACAATCTGTCACCCTTCCATATCTCTCACCCTTCTCTCACCCAATCTGTCACCCTTCCATAGACTCTCTCTCCCCTGACTCTCAGTCTGAAGAAGGGTCTCGACCCAAAACGTCACCCATTCCTTCTCTCGAGAGATGCTGCCCGTCCCGCGGAGTTACTCCAGCATTTTGCGCCTGTCTTCGCCGCCACCTGTTGTACTTCTAGCTGTAATAGTTAACTAGCAGGTAACTCTGGCCACAAATTGTGTGTTCATAAGTTCATGTTATAATTTTAACTTGGTGCTTTTCAAGAGGGAGCTAAACAGGTGCTCTTAAAGATAGCGGAGTCAGGGGATTATGGGGAGAAGGCAGGAACGGGGTACTAATTGGGGATAATTAGCCATGATCACGTTGAATAGTGGTGCTGGCTCGAGGGGCCAAATGGCCTACTCCTGCGCCTATTGTCTCTTGTCTATAAGAGCAGAATTAGGCCATTCGTCCCATCAAGTCCACTCCGTCATTCAATCATGGCTGATCTATCTCTCCCTTTCAACCCCATTCTCCTGCCTTCTCCCCGTAACCCCTGACACTCGACTAAGCTGCTTCTAATGTAATACTGACACAAACTTCTGTCCAGAATCTGTTGTGCTTCTATCCTGTAATTTAACTAGCAGTTCCAGTTTTGTTTATTGTCACGTGTACCGAGGTACATTGAAAAGCTTTTGTTGCGAGCTAACCAGTCAGCGGAAAGACAAGACATGATTACAATCGAGCCATTCACAGTGTACAGATAGATACATGATATGGGAATAACGTTTAGTGCAAGCAACTGTGGCCTGAACCCGTTGTACTTCTAATATTTACTGAAGAAAGACACAGAGTGCTGGAACAGCTCAGCGGGTCAGGCAGCATCTGTGGAGAACATGGATAGGTGACGTTTCACAGAGTGCTGGAATAACTCAGCGGGTCAGGCAGCATCTGTGGGGAACATGGATAGGTGACGTTTCACAGAGTGCTGGAGTAACTCAGCGGGTCAGGCAGCATCTGTGGAGGACATGGATAGGTGACGTTTCACAGAGTGCTGGAGTAACTCAGCGGGTCAGGCAGCATCTGTGGAGGAAAAGGAATAGGTGAACTGTAACAGCCCCACTGGGTTATGTGATTAAAGGTTATTCTGCGGAAAGTACTGCAACTGCTTGAAAACTACAGTGACATGAATCACTGAAATATATACAATATGTTAATGATGACCAAGGACAGGAAATTGCAAAATTCCTTAGATTTTTATGACATTTAAAAAGGTTTTGGAATATAAACTAGCCTGAAAAATGCTTACTTCAAGAATATTTCTCAGAACTAACAAGCAATTGATTTTTTGAACGACATCCTTCAAATTCTCCAATTCTAGTTTAGTATAGAGATACAGCGTGGAAACAGGCCCTTCAGCCCACCGTGTCCGTGCCGACCAGCGATCCCCGCACACTAACACTACCCTACACACACTAGGGACAATTATTTAACATTTACACCAAGCCAATTAACTTACAAACATATGTCTGGAGTGTGGGATGAAACAGAAGATCTCGCAGAAAACCCACGCAGGTCACGGGGAGAAGGTGCAAACTCCGTACAGACAGCACCCGTAGTCCGGATGGAACAAGGGTCCCTGGCGCTGCATTCACTGTAAGGCAGCAACTCTACCGCTGCGCCACCGTGCCACCCCTGAATTGTTTTTAAGGGTACTTTTATTTTAAGAGCAACTTCATTATATTTTTGGATTTTGTATTGGTTTAGTCATGTCACAGGTACCGAGATAGTGAAAAACACTTGCGTGCTGTCCAGTCACATCATTCCACATAAGAGTACGATCCCGGGATGGCGGGACTGTCATACACTGAGAGAATGGAGCGGCTGGGCTTGTATACTCTGGAGTTTAGAAGGATGAAAGGAGATTTCAGTAGCAAGAGGATTTCAGTATAGGAGTAGAGAGGTTCTTCTGCAGTTGTATAGGGCCCTGGTGAGACCACATCTGGAGTATTGCATATAGTTTTGATCTCCTAATTTGAGGAAGGACATCCTTGTGATTGAGGAAGTGCAGCGTAGGTTCATGAGATTGATCCCTGGGATGGCGGGACTGTCATATGAGGAAAAATTGAAAAGACTAGGCTTGTATTCACTAGAGTTTAGAAGGATGAGGGGGATCTTATAGAAACATATAAAATTATAAAAGGACTGGACAAGCTAGATGCTGGAAAAATGTTCCCAATGTTGGGCGAGTCCAGAACCAGGGGCCACACAGTCTTAGAACAAAGGCGGAGGTGAAACCTTTTCACCCAGAGAGTTGTGAATTTGTGGAATTCCCTGCCACAGAGGGCAGTGGAAGCCAAGACACTGGATGGATTTAAGAGAGAGTTAGATAGAGCTCTAGGGGCTGGTGGAGTCAAGGGATATGGGGAGAAGGCAGGCACGGGTTATTGATTGGGGGACGATCAGCCATGATCACAATGAAAGGCAGTGCTGGCTCAAAGGGCCGAATGGCCTCCTCCTGCACCTATTGTCTATGTCTATAGATTGCACTTGCTGGAGGCAGGAAATATGTTCCCGATGTTGGGGGAGTCCAGAACCAGGGGCCACAGTTTAAGAATAAGGGGTAAGCCATTTAGAACGGAGACGAGGAAATTCCTTTTTACCCAGAGAGTTATAAATCTGTGGAATTCTCTGCCACAGAGGGCGGTGGAGGCCAATTCTCTGGATAATTTCAAGAGAGAGTTAGATAGATCTCTTAAAGATAGCGGAGTCCGGGGATATGGGGAGAAGGCAGGAACGGGGTACTGATTGGGGATGATCAGCCATGATCGCATTGAATGGCGGTGCTGGTTCGAAGGGCCAAATGGCCTACTCCTGCACCTATTGTCTATTGTCTAATCAAGCCATAACCAAGAACAACAGTGAATGATAAAAACACCACAGGGCAGAATATCAGGTTACATCTGCACATAAACCACAACTAGAGAGCAGTGCTGAACTACGATCTACATCTGATGACCATCGGACTATCCTTGACCGGTCTTTACTGGCTTCACCTTGCACTAAACGTTATTCCCTTATCATGTATCTGTAACTGTGGACGGCTCGATTGTAATCATGTATTGTCTTCCCGCTGACTGGTTAGCACACAACAAAAGCCTTTCACTGTACATCGGTACACGTGACAATAAACTCAACTGAAACTGAACTAAATAGAGTCACGAGTCAGCATTCAGGAGCGTTTTATTGTCATATGTCCCAGAGGGAACAATAAAATTGTTGCTTGCAGTTAACACAACGGTTCAGGGACCACTATGAGGAAGATTGGAAGATCAGGATATTGTGGAAGATTCAACAAATACAGATTGGATTAGTTGACTGTAAAACGAATGGGAACAACAACTGAAGAATGTGCAAACATCACGGGGCAACTAGAGGCAGTTTAGGAGGACATGGCCCCCCAACCCTCTGTCCACCATCTCAATCTAGGTTAGACAAAGAAAATAACATGGAAGCACAGCAATTGGTTTAGTTTATTGTCACGTGTAATGTGTTGGGATCACACATTACACCAGTGTTAATGTGCGGGGATCGCTGGTCGGCGCGGACCCAGTGGGCCGAAGGGCTTGTTTCCGCGCTGTATCTCGAAACTTGAAGGAGAAGGCAGGAACGGGGTACTGATTGGGGGATGATCAGCCATGATCACATTGAATGGCGGTGCTGGCTCAAAGGGCCGAATGGCCTACTCCTGCACCTATTGTCTATTGTCTACAACAGGGAAGTGCAAAGAGAAATGTAGCAGAGGGCAGACCATAGCGTGCAACTTTGTAACGTTACAGTTACAGAGAGAAAGTCCACGTACACAATGAGGTAGCAATGTTACAAAACTTTGAGATTTTAAAAATCAAGTCTGCAATTTATCCCATCAGATAAAGCATAAAAATAAGTTTAATTTGACACCTAATTCACTTTCATATCTTCAGTATTAAAAAAGTTAGGGCCATTTTCATACTCGGAAATTAGCATCTTGTTCCCCATTGCTTTTCTATTGACTTAACACAAAAGTTGTGATCGAGGACAGTCAAAAGCCCATAACTTCCTTAAAAATTAAGAGAACTTAAAAAAAATTTCAGTTGTTATAGACTGAAGTATTCTGAAACAAATAAGAAACAATCTTACTTGGATGACCTGAAATTAAAGCATATAATTAGTTAGTTACCCAATGGTAGCCCATTACAAAATTCATTTAATAGATCTAAACATCTATCCATTTCTTAAGAAAAAATTACAAAAAAAATTAAAGCCTGTGTCCAATTAACAGTCACACAATAATTCACAATATAACATGATTTTTTAATCTAATTGTCATTAATTTAAAGGCCAAATGGAAGGAATTCAGTGTTTAATGCCTGTAAATGAATGGGCATTTTAAACAGCTTGCGAGTGGGATTTTCTGGAACGCGATGTATTGGAACGTTGCGGTCAAAGATTATAGAGGAGCAAGATGCGCCACTCAGTGGAAAAGGCGTAGTATCACGTGTGTGATTGTCGACGCCATATTAGCGGACCAGAGATGGCGTCGACTATGGCGTCTACTGGGAAAATGGGCTTCTCTATAATCTTTGTCTCTCGATCTCCCGCTGTGTAATCCGCTCCAAAGCTACAGAGCAGTTGCAAGCAAAGATTATAGAGGAGCGAGATGCATTAGAAAGTTATTAGATTTATTTGTAATAGATCTTTACTTACCTCTCGATCCCTCTCTATCCCCTCTCTCTCCCCCTCTCGACCTTTCTCTCCCTGTGATCCCTCTTTCTCTCGATCTCTTTCTCTCCCTTGTTGATCGCTTTCTCTCCCCTGTCGATCTCTTTCTCTCCCCTGTCGATCTCTTTCTCTCCCCTGTCGATCTCTTTCTCTCCCATGTCGATCTCTTTCTCTCCCCTCTCGATCTCTTTCTCTCCCCTGTCGATCTCTTTCTCTCCCCTCTCGATCTCTTTCTCTCCCCTCTCGATCTATCTCTCTCCCCTCTCTTGATTTCCCTCTCTCCCTCCCTTCCCTCTGTGTGAGAGTTGGCAGCCCTGCTATGCCTTCGGCCCAAAAGAGGATAGAAATAAATTACGTTATGGTCTTTGTAGGAAGATTTTAATAAGATCTTCTATCCAAAGTTTCGCTTCTATCTGTCCCACCATATATTTATATGAATGTGTGTTTGTGTGTGCCTGTAATTTTGTGCACAGTGTGTGTTAAAGCAATACAAGGGAAGCTGTACAATGCAATGCAAGGGAAACTACGCAAAGGAGGGGCTGGGGAGGAAAGATGCGAGGGAAATGGGGGAACAGGGGGAAAAGGGAGGGGGAGAGAGAGAGGGAGAGGGGAGGGGAGGGGAGGGGAGGGAGATCGAGAGAAGATAGGGGAGAGAGGGAAGAGAGAGAGAGGGAGATCGAAAGAGAGGGAGAGAAAGATCGAGAGAAAGAGGGATCGAGAGGGAGAGAAAGGTCGAGAGGGGGAGAGAGAGGGATAGAGAGGGATCGAGAGGTAAGTAAAGATATATTACAAATAAATCTAATAACTTTCTAATGCATCTTGCTCCTCTATAATCTTTGCTTGCAACTGCTCTGTAGCTTTGGAGCGGATTACACGTGGGGAGACAATCCGCCAAAATGGCGGCCGTAACGTTCCGTTACATACTACACACCAGTCCATTGGATTTCCACTGAGTGGCGCATCTTGCTCCTCTATAATCTTTGGTTGCGGTTGCGGTTGCGGTGAATTTAAACCCAATATCGGCAGGAAATTTTCTGCCGGTTCGTATGGGGACTAAATCACCGTTTCACAACATGAAATATTGATTAAAGTCCCCTAAAAAAGCAAGTTTATATGTAAAAATGAACAGCTTTCACTTACCTGTCCCCAACGTAAAATCGGTCCCCGTTGTCGGCCATTCACGGCATTAGGAGCTAATTTTAATTTTACTGCAGTGATTAAATAGTCGGGCTATTTATTTAAAAAAACGGACTTACCGGCAGTCGGAACGCATCTCCAGAAATAGCTCGCACTCCGACAACAGAAAGCTCCGGATGGCACGGGGAAAACCGCATTTTAACCCCCCCCCCCCCTAAAGGCGCCAAAGTCGCGCACACGGCCAGCGGCG
Organism: Raja brachyura; assembly: GCA_963514005.1. Next base: position 76,290,063 of record OY740790.1, read on the forward strand.
GAACTGCAGCACCGCTAAAGGTAAATTTTGTAACATACCTACAGTGAGGTAGGCCGGAAGATCAGGTCTCCACCCTGGCCATTCAGTAGTCTGACAACAGCGGGGAAGAATCTGTTCCCGGTACGTCCTTCAAGCTTTTGTACTTTCTGCCGGACTGGAGAGGGGAGGAGGACCGGTGTTAAATAAATTAAAAAAAAACAATAATAGTGGAAAGACAAAACGCATCCCCCCCAAGTCAATGTAGTTATAAGTCAAATTAAAAGTCACATTTATTTGTCACATACACCCGAAGGTGCAGTGAAATGAATTTGCCAGCAGCGACACACATTAAAAAAGTACACACAATACACAATAGAATTTAACACCAACATCCACCGCGGCATTCTTCACTGTGGTGGAAGGCACAAAGTTCAGCCAGTCCTCCCCCTTTGTTCATCCATAGTTCAGAGCTTCTTTGGAGGTTATCGTGTTTAATAGCCTGATGGCTGTTGTCACTATGTCATGTTGTCACCAGCGGGCAGGGCACCAAGGCAAATTCCTTGTATGTGAATACTTGGCCAATAAACTTATTCATTCACTCATTCATTCATAAGAAGTGGCTGCGCTGCCTGGCAGCTGCGGCTCACCTGCAGTCCGTCTGTTTTTTCTTTTCTTTTTGTCTTCTCGTGTTTGTTTTAGTTAGAATTTTGGTTTATTAGGCTCTGCATGTGTGGGGGGGGCAGGGAGGGTGGCAGAAACAGGGTTTTAGTCTCCCTTCGGAGGGATGTGACTTTTCTTGTTGTGTCCCCCGTCACTGTCTCCGTCTGTGCTGAGGCCCTAATGGCGGAGCTGGCGGCCTCGGAGCTGTGGCAGTGTTCCAGCTACCAGCAGCGGCGGCGGCCCGGCTTCAGAGCTGCGGTGCTCCAGCGGCGGCCCGGCTTCAAAGCTGCGGTGCTCCAGCGGTGGAGTTCTAGCGGCGACCCGGCTTCAGAACTGCGGTGCTCCAACGGTGGCATTCCAGCTTCCAGCAGCGGCGGCGGCCCGGCTTCAGAGCTGCGGTGCTCCAGCAGCGGACCCGGCTTCAGAGCTGCGGTGCTCCAGCAGTGACCCGGCTTCAGAGTTGTGGTGCTCCAGCGGTGAAGTTCCAGCGGTGACCCGGCTTCAGAGCTGCGGTGCTCCAGCAGTGACCCGGCTTCAGAGCTGCGGTGCTCCAGCGGTGACCCGGCTTCAGAGCTGCAGTGCTCCAGCGGTGAAGTTCCAGCGGTGACCCGGCTTCAGAGCTGCGGTGCTCCAGCGGTGAAGTTCCAGCGGTGACCCGGCTTCAGAGCTGCGGTGCTCCAGCTGTGGCGTTCCAGCGGTGACCCGGCTTCAGAGCTGCGGTGCTCCAGCGGTGAAGTTCCAGCGGTGAATCGGCTTCAGAGCTGCGGTGCTCCAGCTGTGGCGTTCCAGCGGTGGCCCGGCTTCAGAGCTGCGGTGCTCCAACGGTGGAGTTCCAACGGTGACCCGGCTTCAGAGCTGCGGTGCTCCAACGGTGGAGTTCCAGTGGCGACCCGGCTTCAGAGCTGTGGTGCTCCAGCGGTGACCCGGCTTCAGAGCTGCGGTGCTCCAGCGGTGACCCGGCTTCAGAGCTGCGGTGCTCCAGCGGTGGAGTTCCAACGGTGACCCGGCTTCAGAGCTGCGGTGCTCCAACGGTGGAGTTCCAGTGGCGACCCGGCTTCAGAGCTGCGGTGCTCCAGCTGTGCCGTTCCAGCGGTGACCCGGCTTCAGAGCTGCGGTGCTCCAGCGGTGAAGTTCCAGCGGTGAATCGGCTTCAGAGCTGCGGTGCTCCAGCTGTGGCGTTCCAGCGGTGGCCCGGCTTCAGAGCTGCGGTGCTCCAGCAGTGGAGTTCCAACGGTGACCCGGCTTCAGAGCTGCGGTGCTCCAGCGGTGGAGTTCCAACGGTGACCCGGCTTCAGAGCTGCGGTGCTCCAGCGGTGACCCGGCTTCAGAGCTGCGGTGCTCCAGCGGTGGAGTTCCAACGGTGACCCGGCTTCAGAGCTGCGGTGCTCCAACGGTGGAGTTCCAGCGGTGACCCGGCTTCAGAGCTGCGGTGCTCCAGCTGTGGCGTTCCAGCGGTGACCCGGCTTCAGAGCTGCGGTGCTCCAGCGGTGAAGTTCCAGCGGTGAATCGGCTTCAGAGCTGCGGTGCTCCAGCTGTGGCGTTCCAGCGGTGCCCGGCTTCAGAGCTGCGGTGCTCCAACGGTGGAGTTCCAGTGGCGACCCGGCTTCAGAGCTGTGGTGCTCCAGCGGTGACCCGGCTTCAGAGCTGCGGTGCTCCAGCGGTGACCCGGCTTCAGAGCTGCGGTGCTCCAGTGGTGACCCGGCTTCAGAGCTGCGGTGCTCCAGCGGTGACCCGGCTTCAGAGCTGCGGTGCTCCAGCGGTGACCCGGCTTCAGAGCTGCGGTACTCCAGCGGTGACCCGGCTTCAGAGCTGCGGTACTCCAGCGGTGGAGTTCCAACGGTGACCCGGCTTCAGAGCTGCGGTGCTCCAGCGGTGGAGTTCCAACGGTGACCCGGCTTCAGAGCTGCGGTGCTCCAGCGGTGGAGTTCTAGCGGGACCCGGCTTCAGAACTGCGGTGCTCCAACGGTGGCGTTCCAGCTTCCAGCAGCGGTGGCGGCCCGGCTTCAGAGCTGCGGTGCTCCAGCAGCGGACCCGGCTTCAGAGCTGCGGTGCTCCAGCAGTGACCCGGCTTCAGAGCTGCGGTGCTCCAGCGGTGACCCGGCTTCAGAGCTGCGGTGCTCCAGCGGTGAAGTTCCAGCGGTGACCCGGCTTCAGAGCTGCGGTGCTCCAGCGGTGAAGTTCCAGCGGTGACCCGGCTTCAGAGCTGCGGTGCTCCAGCTGTGGCGTTCCAGCGGTGGCCCGGCTTCAGAGCTGCGGTGCTCCAGCGGTGACCCGGCTTCAGAGCTGCGGTGCTCCAGCGGTGGAGTTCCAACGGTGACCCGGCTTCAGAGCTGTGGTGCTCCAACGGTGGAGTTCCAGTGGCGACCCAGCTTCAGAGCTGTGGTGCTCCAGCGGTGACCCGGCTTCAGAGCTGCGGTGCTCCAGTGGTGACCCGGCTTCAGAGCTGCGGTGCTCCAGCGGTGGAGTTCCAACGGTGACCCGGCTTCAGAGCTGCGGTGCTCCAGCGGTGGAGTTCCAACGGTGACCCGGCTTCAGAGCTGCGGTGCTCCAGCGGTGACCCGGCTTCAGAGCTGCGGTGCTCCAGCGGTGGAGTTCCAATGGTGACCCGGCTTCAGAGCTGCGGTGCTCCAGCTGTGGCGTTCCAGCGGTGACCCGGCTTCAGAGCTGCGGTGCTCCAGCGGTGAAGTTCCAGCGGTGAATCGGCTTCAGAGCTGCGGTGCTCCAGCTGTGGCGTTCCAGCGGTGGCCCGGCTTCAGAGCTGCGGTGCTCCAACGGTGGAGTTCCAGTGGCGACCCGGCTTCAGAGCTGTGGTGCTCCAGCGGTGACCCGGCTTCAGAGCTGCGGTGCTCCAGTGGTGACCCGGCTTCAGAGCTGCGGTGCTCCAGCGGTGACCCGGCTTCAGAGCTGCGGTGCTCCAGCGGTGACCTGGCTTCAGAGCTGCGGTGCTCCAGCGGTGACCCGGCTTCAGAGCTGCGGTGCTCCAGCGGTGGAGTTCCACCGGTGACCCGGCTTCAGAGCTGCGGTGCTCCAGCGGTGGAGTTCCAACGGTGACCCGGCTTCAGAGCTGCGGTGCTCCAGCGGTGGAGTTCTAGCGGCGACCCGGCTTCAGAACTGCGGTGCTCCAACGGTGGCGTTCCAGCTTCCAGCAGCGGTGGCGGCCCGGCTTCAGAGCTGCGGTGCTCCAGCAGCGGACCCGGCTTCAGAGCTGCGGTGCTCCAGCAGTGACCCGGCTTCAGAGCTGCGGTGCTCCAGCGGTGACCCGGCTTCAGAGCTGCGGTGCTCCAGCGGTGAAGTTCCAGCGGTGACCCGGCTTCAGAGCTGCGGTGCTCCAGCGGTGAAGTTCCAGCGGTGACCCGGCTTCAGAGCTGCGGTGCTCCAGCTGTGGCGTTCCAGCGGTGGCCCGGCTTCAGAGCTGCGGTGCTCCAGCGGTGACCCGGCTTCAGAGCTGCGGTGCTCCAGCGGTGAAGTTCCAGCGGTGACCCGGCTTCAGAGCTGCGGTGCTCCAGCTGTGGCGTTCCAGCGGTGACCCGGCTTCAGAGCTGCGGTGCTCCAGCTGTGGCGTTCCAGCGGTGGCCCGGCTTCAGAGCTGCGGTGCTCCAGCGGTGACCCGGGTTCAGAGCTGCGGTGCTCCAGCGGTGGAGTTCCAACGGTGACCCGGCTTCAGAGCTGCGGTGCTCCAACGGTGGAGTTCCAGTGGCGACCCGGCTTCAGAGCTGTGGTGCTCCAGCGGTGACCCGGCTTCAGAGCTGCGGTGCTCCAGCGGTGACCCGGCTTCAGAGCTGCGGTGCTCCAGCGGTGGAGTTCCAACGGTGACCCGGCTTCAGAGCTGCGGTGCTCCAACGGTGGAGCTCCAGTGGCGACCCGGCTTCAGAGCTGCGGTGCTCCAGCTGTGGCATTCCAGCGGTGACCCGGCTTCAGAGCTGCGGTGCTCCAGCGGTGAAGCTCCAGCGGTGAATCGGCTTCAGAGCTGCGGTGCTCCAGCTGTGGCGTTTCAGCGGTGGCCCGGCTTCAGAGCTGCGGTGCTCCAACGGTGACCCGGCTTCAGAGCTGCGGTGATCCAACGGTGGAGTTCCAGCGGCGGCCCGGCTTCAGGACTGTGGGGTTCCAGCGGCGGCCCGGCTTCAGAGCTGTGGTGCTCCAGCGGTGACCCGGCTTCAGAGCTGCGGTGCTCCAGTGGTGACCCGGCTTCAGAGCTGCGGTGCTCCAGCGGTGACCCGGCTTCAGAGCTGCGGTGCTCCAGCGGTGGAGTTCCAACAGTGACCCGGCTTCAGAGCTGCGGTGCTCCAACGGTGGAGTTCCAGTGGCGACCCGGCTTCAGAGCTGCGGTGCTCCAGCGGTGACCCGGCTTCAGAGCTGCGGTGCTCCAGTGGTGACCCGGCTTCAGAGCTGCGGTGCTCCAGCGGTGACCCGGCTTCAGAGCTGCGGTGCTGCAGCGGTGGAGTTCCAACAGTGACCCGGCTGCAGAGCTGCGGTGCTCCAGCGGTGGAGTTCCAGCGGTGACCCGGCTTCAGAGCTGCGGTGCTCCAGCGGCGGAGTTCTAGCGGCGACCCGGCTTCAGAACTGCGGTGCTGCAACGGTGGCGTTCCAGCTTCCTGCAGCGGCGGCGGCCCGGCTTCAGAGCTGCGGTGCTCCAGCAGCGGACCCGGCTTCAGAGCTGCGGTGCTCCAGCAGTGACCCGGCTTCAGAGTTGTGGTGCTCCAGCGGTGAAGTTCCAGCGGTGACCCGGCTTCAGAGCTGCGGTGCTCCAGCGGTGACCCGGCCTCAGAGCTGCGGTGCTCCAGCGGTGACCCGGCTTCAGAGCTGCAGTGCTCCAGCGGTGAAGTTCCAGCGGTGACCCAGCTTCAGAGCTGCGGTGCTCCAGCTGTGAAGTTCCAGCGGTGACCCGGCTTCAGAGCTGCGGTGCTCCAGCTGTGGCGTTCCAGCGGTGGCCCGGCTTCAGAGCTGCGGTGCTCCAGCGGTGACCCGGCTTCAGAGCTGCGGTGCTCCAGCGGTGAAGTTCCAGCGGTGACCCGGCTTCAGAGCTGCGGTGCTCCAGCTGTGGCGTTCCAGCGGTGACCCGGCTTCAGAGCTGCGGTGCTCCAGCGGTGAAGTTCCAGCGGTGAATCGGCTTCAGAGCTGCGGTGCTCCAGCTGTGGCGTTCCAGCGGTGGCCCGGCTTCAGAGCTGCGGTGCTCCAACGGTGGAGTTCCAGTGGCGACCCGGCTTCAGAGCTGTGGTGCTCCAGCGGTGACCCGGCTTCAGAGCTGCGGTGCTCCAGCGGTGACCCGGCTTCAGAGCTGCGGTGCTCCAGCGGTGGAGTTCCAACAGTGACCCGGCTTCAGAGCTGCGGTGCTCCAACGGTGGAGTTCCAGTGGCGACCCGGCTTCAGAGCTGCGGTGCTCCAGCGGTGACCCGGCTTCAGAGCTGCGGTGCTCCAGCGGTGGAGTTCTAGCGGCGACCCGGCTTCAGAACTGCGGTGCTCCAACGGTGGCGTTCCAGCTTCCAGCAGCGGCGGCGGCCCGGCTTCAGAGCTGCGGTGCTCCAGCGGTGACCCGGCTTCAGAGCTGCGGTGCTCCAGCGGTGAAGTTCCAGCGGTGACCCGGCTTCAGAGCTGCGGTGCTCCAGCGGTGAAGTTCCAACGGTGACCCGGCTTCAGAGCTGCGGTGCTCCAGCTGTGGCGTTCCAGCGGTGACCCGGCTTCAGAGCTGCGGTGCTCCAGCGGTGAAGTTCCAGCGGTGACCCGGCTTCAGAGCTGCGATGCTCCAGCTGTGGCGTTCCAGCGGTGGCCCGGCTTCAGAGCTGCGGTGCTCCAGCGGTGACCCGGCTTCAGAGCTGCGGTGCTCCAGCGGTGGAGTTCCAACGGTGACCCGGCTTCAGAGCTGCAGTGCTCCAACGGTGGAGTTCCAGTGGCGACCCGGCTTCAGAGCTGTGGTGCTCCAGCTGTGGCGTTCCAGCGGTGACCCGGCTTCAGAGCTGCGGTGCTCCAGCGGTGAATTTCCAGCGGTGAATCGGCTTCAGAGCTGCGGTGCTCCAGCTGTGGCGTTTCAGCGGTGGCCCGGCTTCAGAGCTGCGGTGCTCCAACGGTGGAGTTCCAGCGGTGAATCGGCTTCAGAGCTGCGGTGCTCCAGCTGTGGCATTTCAGCGGTGACCCGGCTTCAGAGCTGCGGTGCTCCAGCGGTGAATTTCCAGCGGTGAATCGGCTTCAGAGCTGCGGTGCTCCAGCGGTGAAGTTCCAACGGTGACCCGGCTTCAGAGCTGCGGTGCTCCAACGGTGGAGTTCCAGTGGCGACCCGGCTTCAGAGCTGCGGTGCTCCAGCGGTGACCCGGCTTCAGAGCTGCGGTGCTCCAGCGGTGACCCGGCTTCAGAGCTGCGGTGCTCCAGCGGTGACCCGGCTTCAGAGCTGCGGTGCTCCAGTGGTGACCCGGCTTCAGAGCTGCAGTGCTCCAGCGGTGACCCGGCTTCAGAGCTGCGGTGCTGCAGCTGTGGAGTTCCAACGGTGACCCGGCTTTAGAGCTGCGGTGCTCCAACGGTGACCCGGCTTCAGAGCTGTGGTGCTCCAGCGGCGGCCCGGCTTCAGAGCTGCGGTGCTCCAGCGGTGGCCCGGCTTCAGAGCTGCGGTGCTCCAGCGGTGGCCCGGCTTCAGAGCTGTGGTGCTCCAGAGGTGACCCGGCTTCAGAGCTGCGGTGCTCCAACGGTGACCCGGCTTCAGAGCTGCGGTGCTCCAACGGTGGAGTTCCAACGGTGGCCCGGCTTCAGAGCTGCTGTGCTCCAACGGTGAACGGCCTTCAGAGCTGCGGTGCTCCAGCAGTGACCCGGCTTCAGAGCTGTGGCGTTCCAGCGGCGGCCCGGCTTCAGAGCTGAGGCGTTCCAGCGGCGGCCCGGCTTCAGAGCTGAGGCGTTCCAGCGGCGGCCCGGCTTCAGAGCTGAGGCGTTCTAGCGGCGGCCCGGCTTCAGAGCTGCGGTGCTCCAACGGTGGAGTTCCAGCGGCGGCCCAGCTTCAGGACTGTGGGGTTCCAGCGGCGGCCCGGCTTCAGGACTGTGGGGTTCCAGCGGTGGCCGGGCTTCAGAGCTGCGGGGCTCCAGCGGCGGCCCGGCTTCAGAGCTGCGGTGCTCCAGCGGTGGCCCGGCTTCAGAGCTGCGGTGCTCCAGCGGTGGCCCGGCTTCAGAGCTGTGGTGCTCCAGCGGTGACCCGGCTTCAGAGCTATGGTGCTCCAGCAGTGACCCGGCTTCAGAGCTGTGGCGTTCCAGCAGTGACCCGGCTTCAGAGCTGTGGCGTTCCAGCGGTGGCCCGGCTTCAGAGCTGCGGTGCTCCAGCAGTGACCCGGCTTCAGAGCTGTGGCGTTCCAGCGGTGGCCCGGCTTCAGAGCTGCGGTGCTCCAGCGGTGACCCGGCTTCAGAGCTGCGGTGATCCAACGGTGGAGTTCCAGCGGCGGCCCGGCTTCAGGACTGTGGGGTTCCAGCGGCGGCCCGGCTTCAGAGCTGAGGCGTTCCAGCGGCGGCCCGGCTTCAGAGCTGAGGCGTTCCAGCGGCGGCCCGGCTTCAGAGCTGAGGCGTTCCAGCGGCGGCCCGGCTTCAGAGCTGCGGTGCTCCAACGGTGGAGTTCCAGCGGCGGCCCGGCTTCAGGACTGTGGGGTTCCAGCGGCGGCCCGGCATCAGGACTGTGGGGTTCCAGCGGCGGCCCGGCTTCAGGACTGTGGGGTTCCAGCGGCGGCCCGGCTTCAGGACTGTGGGGTTCCAGCGGCGGCCCGGCTTCAGAGCTGAAGCGTTCCAGCGGCGGCCCGGCTTCAGAGCTGCGGTGCTCCAACGGTGGAGTTCCAGCGGCGGCCTGGCTTCAGAGCTGTGGCGACATTCCAGCATTCCAGCGTCGGCAGTGGCGGCAGCCCGGCTTCGGAGGCTCGGCCGCGGGCCGAGTGGACGATAACATCGGAGGCCTGGATTGCCTCAGCGCAGAGGGAAAACAAGGAGGGTTCTTGGTTCTTGGTTACTTGGTCCTCCAAAATATTCCAACTGGAATTTAAACTGGAGGGAAGAAGACAAAGACTCTAAGACTTTTGCCTTCCATCACAGTGAGGAGGTGCCTGGGGAACTCACTGTGGTGGATGTTAAATATGTGTTTAGTGTGTGTTTTGTTTTTTATTATATGTATGACTGCAAGGCAGCAACATTTTGTTCAGACCGAAAGGATACTTTGACTTGACTTTAAAAGCTGCTGCTGAACCTGGCCGTTACAGTTTTCAGGCTCCTGTATCTTCTTCCCAATGAATTTGCAATCTTTGCGTGTAGGAAAGAACTGCAGATGCTGGTTTAAATCGAAGGTAGGCACAAAATTCTGGAGTAACATGGAAACATAGAAAATAGGTGCAGGAGTAGGCCATTCGGCCCTTCGAGCCTGCACCGCCATTCAATGTGATCATGGCTGATCATCCAACTCAGTATCCTGTACCTGCCTTCTCTCCATACCCCCTGATCCCTTTAGCCACAAGGGCCACATCTAACTCCCTCTTAAATATAGCCAATGAACTGGCCTCAACTACCTTCTGTGGCAGAGAATTCCAGAGACTCACCACTCTCTGTGTGATAAATGTTTTCCTCATCTCGGTCCTAAAGGAATTCCCCCTTATCCTTAGACTGTGACCCCTTGTTCTGGACCTCCCCAACATCGGGAACAATCTTCCTGCATCTAGCCTATCCAACCCCTTAAGAATTTTGTAAGTTTCTATAAGATCCCCCCTCAGTCTTCTGAATTCTAGCGAGTACAAGCCGAGTCTATCCAGTCTTTCCTCAAATGAAAGTCCTGACATCCCAGGAATCAGTCTGGTGAACCTTCTCTGCACTCCCTCTATGGCAAGAATGTCTTTTCTCAGATTTGGAGACCAAAACTGTACGCAATACTCCAGGTATGGTCTCACCAAAACCCTGCAGTACAACTGCAGTAGAACCTCCCTGCTCCTATACTCAAATCCTTTCGCTATGAATGCTAACATACCATTTGCTTTCTTCACTGCCTGCTGCACCTGCATGCCTACTTTCAATGACTGGTGTACCATGACACCCAGGTCTCGTTGCATCTCCCCTTTTCCTAATTTGCCATCATTCAGGTAATAGTCTACCCTCCTGTTTTAGCCACCAAAGTGGATAACCTCACATTTATCCACATTATACTGCATCTGCCATGCATTTGCCCACTCACCCAGCCTATCCAAGTCACCTTGCAGCCTCCTAGCATCCTCCTCACAGCTAACACTGCCCCCCAGCTTCGTGTCATCCGCAAACTTGGAGATGTTGCATTCAATTCCCTCGTCCAAATCATTAATGTATATTGTAAATAGCTGGGGTCCCAGCACTGAGCCTTGCGGTACCCCGCTAGTCACTGCCTGCCATTCTGAAAAGGACCCGTTTACTCCTACTCTTTGCTTCCTGTTTGCCAGCCAGTTCTCTATCCACATCAATACTGAACCCCCAATACCGTGTGCTTTAAGTTTGTATGCTAATCTCTCAGCGGGTGAGGCAGCATCTCTGGCGAGAAGGAATGGGCGACGTTTCTGGCGAATGGGCGCCCACCCCCACATCAGTCTGAAGAAGGGTCTCGACCAAAAACGTCGCCAATTCCTTTGCTCCATAGATGCTGCCTCACCCGCTGAGTTTCTCCAGCATTTTTTGTCTACCTTCGATTTTTACAGCATCTGCAGTTCTTTCTTAAAGGTGGATAGGATATGTTTGGAGGCATATGGACCAAATGCAGCCAAGTGGGACTAGTGTAGCTGGGGCATGTTGGCCCGAAGGGCTTGTTTCCACACTGTATCACTCTATGACTAGTGTAGCTGGGACATCCTCGGATGTCAGGACTTTCATATGAGGAAAGATTGGATAGACTCAGCTTATAGAATCTTATAGAAACTTACAAAATTCTTAAGGGGTTGGACAAGCTAGATGCTGGAAGATTGTTCCCGATGTTGGGGGAGTCCAGAACAAGGGGTCACAGTCTAAGGATAAGGGGGAATTCCTTTAGGACCGAAATGAGGAAAACATTCTTTACACAGAGAGTGGTGAGTCTCTGAATTCTCTGCCACAGAAGGTAGTTGAGGCCAGTTCATTGGCTATATTTAAGAGGGCGTTAGATGTGGCACTTGTGGCTAAAGGGATCAGGGGGTATGGAGAGAAGGCAGGTACGGGATACTGAGTTGGATGATCAGCCATGATCACATTGAATGGCGGTGCAGGCTCGAAGGGCCGAATGGCCTACTCCTGCACCTATTTTCTATGTTTCTATGTTGGCCAGTGTGGACAAGTTGGGCTGAAGGGCCTGTTTCTACACTGTATCACTCTGTGACTAGTGTAGCTGGGGCATGTTGGCCGGTGTGGGCAAGTTGGGCTGAAGGGCCTGTTTCCACACTGTATCACTCTGTGACTCTGTTAGCCAGTGCAGTTGCCAGGCCAGCAAGCTGGTAATCCTGAGCGGTGGAAGCTAGGCTCCGCTGTAGGTGATCCTCTTTATCGGCCTGGCCTTTACAACAGATTTCCTCTTGTTATTTTTGCAGAGTATTACTTCCTTTGCGGAAAGAATCAATGTGTGACCACTTCCCCTAATGGCAAGGTGCCTGGTGTTGCCTGCAGCCAGGCTGTTTGTTGAACTCTGGTCGACACAGCTAGCCGGTGTGTGAGGGGGCTCGTGTTTTGTACCGTGTGCATTCGTGCGCAGATTCATGTGACCGTATCTACAGAGACCAGCGAGAGGGGAGTGTGCAGCTAAGGGTTGTGGAGTTCGCACGTTCGCCCCGTGACCAGGTGGGTTTCCCTCGGGTGCTCCGGTTTCCTCCCACGGCCCAAAGGCGTGCGGGGATTGCGTTAATCAGTGTGGGATCAGTTTAGTTTAGGTTAGAGATACACAGAACGGAAACAGACCCTTCGGCCCACCGTGTCCGCGCCGACCAGCGATCGCCCCGCACACTCGCACTGTCCCACACGCACCAGGGGCAATTTACAGAAACCAATTAACCTACAAACCTGCACATCGTTGGGTTGTGGGAGGAAACCGGAGCACCCGGAGGAAACCCACACAGTCACAGGGAGAACGTGCAAACTCCACACAGACAGCATCCTTAGTCAGGATGGAAACCGCGTGTCTGGCGCGGTGAGGCAGCAGCTCTACCCGCTGCACCACCGTGCCCCCAGTGTGAGGGGTAGACTCGAGCAGGGAGTAGACGGGAGTGTGGGGAGAGTGAGATGGGGGTCAGTGTCAATGGGCCAGCATGAACTGAGTGGGCCGAAGGGCCTATTTTCCTGGCGTATGACTCGAGGACGATGGTGATGAGAGGCAGCATTTCTTCACACAAAGAAACGTGGAACTCTTTCCTCAAAGAGTTGCCAAGGCTGGAAGTTAATGGAAAATATTTGCAGCGATGATTTTGTTCTGCAGATTCATTGAGGATCACAGGAGCACCACAAGTGGACAGAATTAAGATAAGGGTCGACCTCTGACTTTAGCGCACAGGAATAAATGTGAGGGGTTTCATGGACTCCGTCCTCTCTAGAGGGGAAGGTTTGTGAACGCTGCTTGAATTTGCCCGCCTACCAAATAACAAATCTGCACGGACGACCACATTGCAACATTCCTCCCGCACTCCACAGACGTGCAGGTTTGTGGGTTAATTGGCTTGGTGTAAATGTAAATTGTCCCTAGGATAGTGTTAGTGTGGGGGATCGCTCGGTGGGCCGCAGGGCCTGTTTCTGCGCTGTATCTCTAAACTAAGTGAACAAAATATTGAGGGATTACTTTAGGCTGATTAATGCCGTTGCGAACACATAAAGTATTTCAAAAACAACAAGCAAATAATTATGATCGAGCAGTTAATTAGAGATCTCGTTTATTACAGCAGAAGCCAACACGACCGGTAATCTACTGATTGGCCCCCAGCCAGTACAGTGTCAGTCGAATCCTTCACTTTGTATTTGAATCTGTCAGAGTCACAGTCACAGAGTCACAGAGTCACAGAGACACAGAGACAAAATCACAGAGTCACAGAGACACAGTCACAGACACACAGTCACAGAGACACAGAGACACAGTCACAGACACACAGTCACAGAGACACAGAGACACAGTCACAGAGTCACAGAGACACAGTCACAGACACACAGTCACAGAGACACAGTCACAGACACACAGTCACAGAGACACAGTCACAGACACACAGTCACAGAGACACAGTCACAGAGACACAGAGTCACAGAGACAAAGAGACACAGAGTCACAGAGACACAGAGTCACAGAGACAAAGAGACACAGAGTCACAGAGACAGAGTCACAGAGTCACAGAGACACAGAGTCACAGTCACAGAGTCACAGAGACACAGAGTCACAGAGTCACACAGACAAGAGTCACAGAGACACAGAGTCACAGAGACACAGAGGCACAGAGACAGAGTCACATTCACAGAGACACAGAGGCACAGAGACAGAGTCACATTCACAGAGACACAGTCACAGTCACAGAGTCACAGAGACACAGAGTCACAGAGACACAGTCACAGAGTCACAGAGACACAGAGTCACAGTCACAGAGACACAGGGACACAGAGACACAGAGACACAGAGTCACAGAGTCACAGAGACAGTGACACAGAGGCACAGAGTCACAGAGACAGTGACACAGAGGCACAGAGACACAGAGACACAGAATCACAGAGTCACAGTCACAGAGTCACAGAGACACAGAGTCACAGAGTCACACAGACAAGAGTCACAGAGACACAGAGTCACAGAGACACAGAGGCACAGAGACAGAGTCACATTCACAGAGACACAGAGGCACAGAGACAGAGTCACATTCACAGAGACACAGTCACAGTCACAGAGACACAGAGTCACAGAGACACAGTCACAGAGTCACAGAGACACAGAGTCACAGTCACAGAGACACAGGGACACAGAGACACAGAGACACAGAGTCACAGAGTCACAGAGACAGTGACACAGAGGCACAGAGTCACAGAGACAGTGACACAGAGGCACAGAGGCACAGAGACACAGAATCACAGAGTCACAGTCACAGAGTCACAGAGACACAGAGTCACAGAGTCACACAGACAAGAGTCACAGAGACACAGAGTCACAGAGACACAGAGGCACAGAGACAGAGTCACATTCACAGAGACACAGAGGCACAGAGACAGAGTCACATTCACAGAGACACAGTCACAGTCACAGAGACACAGAGTCACAGAGACACAGTCACAGAGTCACAGAGACACAGAGTCACAGTCACAGAGACACAGGGACACAGAGACACAGAGTCACAGAGACAGTGACACAGAGGCACAGAGTCACAGAGACAGTGACACAGAGGCACAGAGACACAGAGACACAGAGTCACAGAGGCACAGAGACTACATCTACAGAGGCCAGCAAGAGGGGAGTCTACAGCTAAGGGGCATCAGTGGCGTGGAGTATGCACGTTCTCCCCGTGGGCATATTTTGGGTTGATTTTGTGTCTATCTTTCTCAAGGCATGAATCACGGGCTGATTTGCGCTGTGATTTGCAGGCAGGATTTGCCTGCTGGTTCTGTGTCTTGAAGTTATGCTGGGTTGGGAAAGTGGCGGATCAACTGCCTGATGCCTCTGCTCACAAGTCCAGGGTTTTAAGGATGAGGGAGGGATTGTGTGGGGTCGTTTGAGGAAGGACATCCTTGTGATTGAGGCAGTGCAGCGTAGGTTCACGAGATTGATCCCTGGGATGGCGGGACTGTCATATGAGGAAAGAATGAAAAGACTAGGCTTGTATTTACTGGAGTTTAGAAGGATGAGGGGGGATAGAAACATAGAAACATAGAAAATAGGTGCAGGAGTAGGCCATTCGGCCCTTCGAGCCTGCACCGCCTTTTAATGTGATCATGGCTGATCATCCAACTCAGTATCCCGTACCTGCCTTCTCTCCATACCCCCTGATCCCTTTAGCCACAAGTGCCACATCTAACACCCTCTTAAATATAGCCAATGAACTGGCCTCAACTACCTTCTGTGGCAGAGAATTCCAGAGACTCACCACTCTCTGTGTAAAGAATGTTTTCCTCATTTCGGTCCTAAAGGAATTCCCCCTTATCCTTAGACTGTGACCCCTTGTTCTGGATCTTATAGAAACATATACAATTATAAAAGGACTGGACAAGCTAGATGCAGGAAAAATGTTCCCAATATTGGGCGAGTCCAGAACCATTTGGCCACAGTTTAAGAATAAGGGGTAAGTCTTTTAGAACGGAGACGAGGACACACTTTTTCTCACAGTGAGTTGTGAGTCTGTGGAATTCTCTGCCTCAGAGGGCGGTGGAGGCCGGTTCTCTGGATACTTTCAAGAGAGAGCTAGATAGGGCTCTTAAAGATAGCGGAGTCAGGGGATATGGGGAGAAGGCAGGAACGGGGTACTGATTGGGGATGATCAGCTATGATCACATTGAATGGCGGTGCTGGCTCGAAGGGCGGAATGGCCTACTCCTGCACCTGTTGACTATGTTTCTATGAAAGCAATCTCATCACGTCATAGGCTCAAGGTGAAGGGGAAAAGATTTAATAGGAATACGTGGGGTGGTGGGTGTATGGAACAAGCTGCCAGAGGAGGTAGTTGAGGCTGGGACTATTCGCAACATTTAAGAAACAGTTGGACTGGTACATGGATAGGACAGGTTTGGAGGGATATTGACCAAGAGCAGGCAGGTGGGACTAGTGTAGATGGGACATGTTGGCCCGGTGTGGGCAAGTTGGGCCGAAGGGCCTGTCTCCATGCTGTATCACTCTATGACTAGTGTTGATGGGACATGTTGGCCAGTATGGGCAAGTTGGGCCGAAGGGCCTGTTTCCACACTGTATCATTCTGATGACCTCTCTAAATGGCAACCTCTCTAAAT